>CAUYSK010043788.1:0-16429 GCA_963575035.1 Avahi laniger | reverse complement strand
AGAAATTATTCCACAATATTGAGAAAGATGGTATCCTTCCTAACTCATTCTATGAAGCCAATATCACCTTGATACCAAAGCCAGGAGAGGACACAACAAAAAAAGAAAACTTCAGGCCAATATCCCTCATGAATATAGATGCAAAAATCCTCAACAAAATTTTAGCAAATAGAATTCAGCAGCACATCAAAAAATAATTCACCATGACCAGGTGGGCTTTATTCCAGGGATGTAAGGCTGGTTTAATATACACAAATCTATAAATGCAATTTGCCACCTATTTGTTTTTAGAAGGAGAATATCCAACTTTAACACAATGTAATGTAATTTTTTTGAGGATTTTTTTTAATTCAGGATATCATGGGGGTACAAACATTTTGGTTACGTGAAATGCATTTGCCTCGCTCAAGCCGGGGCCACAAGCATGTCCTTCCCGCATATAGTGTGCCCCGTCTCCATTAGCTGTGGGTTTGCCCATCTCACCCACTCTACCCCCTGATGCCCCTACCCCTACCCCCACCTGACGTGCACCCAGTGAGTATTACTACCATGTTGAGCACTTTAGTGTTGATCAATTAGTACCAGTTTGATGGTGACTACATGTGGTACATGTTTTTCCATCCTTGCAATACCTCACTTTGAAGGATGGGCTCAAACTCTATCCAGAATAATATAAGAGCTGCTGGAAGGATGGTATCCAACTTTAACACAATTTAATTTTTTAATTATATAATTGTTGCACCTGCCATTAAATGCTATCTATATTCAGAGAAAAGTAATGGAAAAGCTATTAATATTATTCCATATTGGTGGATATGAAATATGAGTTCTTTTAAAAATTATATGCATTGAATGTCATCAGATTTTGTTAAGCCATATTTCTGTCACTTGTAGAAAGAATCTAAGAAAACCCTATTAATGCAGGATTCTTATGCATACTGATAGTAATGCTATCATTGAAAACATGTATTGTCATATTTGAATGCAATATTTTGATTAAAGAATTCCATACAAATGAAAAATTGAAAGTCGTTTTAATTTCTTCTTTTAAAATTTCAATATATTTAGAGAGTACAAGTAGATTTTTGTTACATGAATGATTTGTATAGGGATGAAGTCAGGGCTTTTAGTGCACTCATCACCTTAATAGTGTATATTATACTCGATAATTTTTTGAAACCAATACATAAAATTGTTAGAGAAGGAAATAATGAATTTATACGCCCTTATTGAGTTTATATTGTACTTATACAGTGTCTTATTTGTTACTTAAATAAATTTAATCTGGGAGTGGTCAATCTACTACTTAAGAGCATTAACTACACAGTTAGAATTTAGAATTGGGGGATTAAATGAATCAAGATATTTACGCTCCAAAATAATTTATTGTCCTCAAAGTTTGGAGGATTATAGCCATTTCAAAGCAAAAATTGCACCAAAGTTAAACAGGTAAGGAAAACTTTAGGCTACGACAACAGGAAAAAGAGAACAGAATGCCTTCTGAATCCATCTCCACTGAGCATTTTCAGGATGGCTCCCCGCATCCTTGATAAAGACATTCTTAAGTTGTACATTTGGCAAGAGGCTTTTCAAAAGACATATCTTAAAAGGACAGAGAAATAATTTGCAAGTTTTCTAAAGTAAATGCTCTAAGAGAGAAGAGGGACCTCTGTGGTTAAGAAATATGGATTCAATAAAGACTAGAATGAGAAGAAGATCAGAGACTTAGAGGTAGGAAGAAGCCTATCTAAAGTTTTTCTAACTAAGGAGAACATTGAGGCCATCTTAGTCAATTATAACATTTGTAAGAAAACCCCAGAATGTACTTTATCACTGATTCGATTTTCCATAGTTCATTATTTTTAAAATATCAGTTGAGAATATAATATTTTGTTAATTTGAATGATGTGATTCTTACCATATATGTATTTTTGTATACCATATAGATGTTATTTTTAAATATTTTCAAGTGATTTTGATGAGTTGCAAATGGTTATTAATTCTTCAATCTTGGGAAAACAAAGATCAAAATTCTTAGCATTGCTGCTTTCAAAACTAGATATAATCTATCTTTCCCACCTTAAATTCTACATATTAGTTATAAAAGATATTGCAATATTGGGAGAATTAAATGATTTATAGTATTTAGAGTACTCAGAACTGGACATAGTATGGGGTCTATAGGTGTTAGCAAATGTTGTTCTCATTCTTCTTGTTCGTGCTATTCTTCTTCATTATATTATTGATATCACTATTACTTTTGTTGTAATCACTACTGTCATCATCGTCATCTATGCCTGATTAACTTGTATTCAATCTTCAAAATTCATAGTATAATATAAGGAAATAGTCTTTGCCATTTGATGGATGTGAAATCTCACAGAAAAGATAATTAATCTATTTGGTCTGTCTTTACTCACATATATAATGATAATAGTAATTATTTTATGGAGTTGTGAGGATTAAATGAGCTGAAGGAAGGAAAGAATCTAATGAAGATTCTGTATAAATGCTTGTCTCCTTCCCTCTTTCTTCTATACCTGTGAAGATTTTTCTAGATTTTATGTTACTGTTTAGTCCTCCTACTAAATACTCAAAATTCAATTTGCAATTCTCTTTCTGTATTCAGTGCCATAGAAAAGCACCTGACAAATGGCAGTCATTTGGTAAATGTTTGTTGCAAAGAAATAAAAAAAAACTGAGGTGAAGAGAACATGTTGTTTATTCTTCAGTTTGTGCTTTGACCATACATTTTAGGAGTGCTCTGCCAGATGCTGAATATGAACATGCAAATATGAAACTTAAAATACAGTGTCTATATGAGAATCCCTCATGCCCTTCACATAATATTATCTTCTATGCATGTTTCTGAGGGGTGGAGCAGGGAAGACTGAAGGAGGAAGGGATTGTGGGAAAGGGGTGGGGAGAAAAGGGAGAGAGAGAGAGAAAGAGAGAAGAAATTAAAGGAAAAGTGCAGAAAAGACCAATGAGGATTGAAACAAAGTGAAGGGATAGGAGAGAAAATGGAATGAAATAATAAAAAAAAAATGAAAATCAATAAGTTTCCACTTAAATATCACCTACTCTGTGATACACTGAGCATTCTGCCAACACTTCTGTCCCAAAACCTAATGCCTGCTGTCACCGTCTCAGCCCAGTAAGCCTTCGCCTTGCTTATAACTGTGCTTACCTACATGTATATAGATATTTCTGACCAACCTTGGTTCAAGAATGCCTCAGGGTATTTTAAGTGCTTTATAATCCAAACACAATTTTATGAATCTCATAACCATATTGTGCCTTTCCACAGCCTGTTACACATCTCGTCCTTATTATTTCAAAAGGTTAACAGGTATTGAAATTATTACCCTTTTCAACAAAAGAGTAATAATTACAATGGCTGATGCAAATGTGAGTCTACTAGAATTTAAAATAATTAACACACACACATACATGCACATATATACTCACATGCAAATTATTGTGACTTGATAATTCTATTTTTAAATATACATATTTTATAACAAAGAGACACAGGTGACTACAAACCAAGTAATTTTTCACTGACAAATTCTGATTCCAATATTGAAATTATTTTAAAATATATTTCAAAATGGACTCAATCTTTTTCTCAAGGCTCTCACTAATATGGTTTCAGTTAAATTAAACACCATCAAATAATGACCATTGTTGAAAGAATTTTACAGATTTAATAATTTCTTTTTTGATTAAGAAAAATCAAACTCAGAGCCTGTAGCTATACTATCCAAATAGACTGAATATTTTGCAGTTAGAAAACAATATTTTACACATAAAAAGTTTATCAATGATTATATTGAAAGAATAATTTAGTTCCTCATATTTTACAACTAGTGATTGGTCAAATTCAATTTAAATATTCTATAAGGAATCAAACAGTTTATTTTATCTGACTTTATTCCCTACTCTAAACCTATCTTCTAAGTGTGAAATGGTTCTTTTACACTTTGTACATATTAGGCCCTCTGCAGACACTGGATAGAGTCAAGGAATTTTCAGTATTCAATAACTCTTCCTCGATATTTTTTAAGAACTGTGTTTCTTATAACAGAATATCTAAAACTGGGTAAATTGTAATAAAAGGGAATTTATTTCTTATAGTCATGTAGGTTAAGAAGTCCAAGATTGAGGACCCACATCTTATGAGAGCATTCTTGCTGGTGGGGACTGTCTGTAGAGTCACGAGGTGGTGCAGGGCATTATATTGTGAAGGGGCTGAGCGTGATAGCTCAGGTCTCTCTTTTTTTTCTTAAAAAGCCACCAGTCCTGATCCCATGATAACTCATTAATCCATTAATTCGCAAATGGATTAATTCATGAGGGCAGAACCCTCATGACCCAATCACCTCTTAAAAGCCCCATCTCTCACTTCTGTGGGATTACACATTAAGTTACAACATGAGTCTCAGAGGGGACAAACATTCACTCCATAGCAGACTGGCTTCCTATTTATATTTGAGATCAAAGATACCTTCTGTACTACTCCACCGACCTGCCCACATTTTCTAAGGGGAAGAAAGCAGTAATTGTTTAAATGTTTTCTTTGTAGAAGTGTGCTGAATAGTGCACATGTAAGAAAATAACCTACCTTTAAAAATATAAGTACACAAATGCCAAAAACTGAAATAATGCAAAACGTGAAACTATCAAAGAATCATTGTAGGGAATTTAAATTATTAATAGGCCAAAGTAAATAATTTCTTGATTCAGATGAAAATCCGAATTAGCATTTATGAAATTGAGAGTCAAGGAAAAAATGCTTATACACTATTTATTACAAATTAGGTAAAGCAAATTAGTAGTCGAAGGGCTTAAGAATCAATTTTATAGGCAATCATGTAGATTAAAAATATTATTCAAGTAATTGTACACATCAATAGCTATATTATATGAAAATCTGTTAGCATTATGAGTATTTAGTATTTATTATAAAATGGAAATATTGCTTTTCAAAGATTAAAATACATGCAGATACTAAAAAATGTTGAAAATTATAGATATAAGTGATTATAAGATAAATTTATTACTCTTCAAATTTTATTCAAATATTACATTTTAGGAAAATAAATTTTCAAAGGGTCGTTTTAATGTAATAAAATCACTTTGAAAAAATAATCTAAAACATTAATTATAGTCTTCAAGAATCAAATTTAAAAAAGGAAATAATTTTTCAATGCCTATATGAATGCAAATCTTGACTATGTATCTGCAATAATTTAATCACACTTAATTTCTGCCATCTCAAGATTTCATAATGATATGTTTCTGTTTAATTAAAACGGTATTATGAGTTATGTAAACTGTTGATTTTTTAACAGCTTTAATATTTTTTGCTTTAGTAAATATTTAGTATCCAAACTTTTACATTTTTAATGTAGTTCTAGAACAGATTAGTATGCTTTACTATGTAAAAAAATCAACATTTTTGTGTCTGTGTCACTATGTAACTTTTAAGAATTATTTTTTGTCGTATATGATACTTAACATATAACTTAATTTACAAATGTAATAACTATATCTATAAAGGCTATGTTTTGAATTATAGTCATTTTCCTTAACAAAAGTGTGTTTCAATGTGTATTTTAGTTCTCAATTATATTTTTTTTACTTAAAAGTTTACACATATGGCATTTATTTATTTTGTTAACATTTTACATATGTCCACATATCCTGTTATTCCAATGTAAATGGCAAAAACATTTACACATCCTCCCTGGAGGAACCCCACTATCATCCTGGGCCTTAAATGTTTATAGGAATATAGCTACAAGGAATATGATCAGTTCAAAGTTAAAGTTATTCAGCATATAAGAAATAAGATACTTTGAACAGGAAGGAGCAGAATTCAACAGCAAAATGAAACAGATCCACAGGAATTCCCTTCTATCCATTTGAAAGTTGTACAGTCTGTTTCTAATAGTTTTTATGTCACTCTGCAGTTGAAATGTATACGCTTAATTTTTAGAATATCTATCAATGTTTTCTCTCCTTCATAATCTAAGATCTTAGAACATCTAAACACCATTTGCCTCTTTAAGCTTATTGGCAGTTGTTATTTTTACCTTAGTTCTATGTTGCTTTATCTTTTTCCTTGAACCCCAAATGATACAATGAGAACTGTTTATATAATCAATATTTATTGAAATTTATTCATATACTCTGCCTTTTATTGTTCTTTTATTTTTTCTTATATTTTAACCATTTCATCTAGTAACATTTTCCTTCTAATTGAATATCCCATCCTTTTCAAAGTTTTCTGTAGTGAGAGTCTGTTTGTGGGAAAAAAAATCTCTCAATATTTGGTTGTCTGAATATTTTTTATTTGACTCTGTTTCTTGAAATATATTTTTGTTGAGAAGTTTGCTACCATCTGTGAGTTCTTTGAAGTAAACTTTTCTTTACCTTTCTGCTTCTAATGTTTTTATCTTTGTTAGTCTAGAAATTAGATATGATGCATTAAGAAATTTATTTATACGTATTACTTCTGCTTGGAACAAAATTTTTGAAAGTAGGAAAATAGATACAAGCAAGCCCCACAGTCAATCTGGCATTCTGACTGAGGACATTTTATTAACTGAAATACAAGATTCGGAGGCAGAAATCAGAGTTTGGAGCTACTGAACCACCTAAAATTTTATTAGGGAAATAGGAGAAAATTCCGCAAAGGAGGAACTTTAAAATTCTGTCTGGAGGTGTTTTAGAATCTTCAGCTAAGAATTGGGCTTTACATGTTCCTGGTGACATTCTGATTGTTATGTGTGGCAGTAGCTCCTGTCCAGCTTAGATCCGAATTGAAAATACCACAGGTCATTGGAGTCCCAGCCTAGCCTTGGAAATTCACTTAAGAACCCATAAAGTTCTACAGGAATAAAAATACCACCTTTGAATTGACTCCTTAAATTACGGAGAAAACCAAAATAAGTCTGTCCTAACTAACCATAAATGAACTAACCATAAATGAAAATGAGGAAAATCAGTCATAAATTTTACTGCCTGCCAGAACAAATCAAAACTATACAAAGAATCTATAGTCTCTTCGTTAAAGGTAACAATGACATTGGGCAGCATTAAAAAAGAAAGTACCGATTATGTAAGAAAACAGAAAACTGTGACACATACTTAATAGCAAAAACAGTATATACAGATGATTGGATGAAATAGATTTTGAATTAACAAAAATTTTAACACAGCTATAGAAATATGTCCAAGAAGATAAATATTAATATAATAAAAATATGGACAAATGAGAGACTAGTTAGTGAAACTGCAAAGAAATGCAAATTATAAAAGCCAATGGAAATACTAGAACGGAAAAATGCATTATGTGAAAGAAAATTCATTGAATGGGCTAAAAAGCATATTGAACAATGGAGAAAAAAGAATTAGTAAAATTAATGACAAATGAATAGAAATTATTGATGAAAAAGAAAATTAAATGAAGATTCAGTAAAATATAGGAAAATATCAAGTAATGTAAGTAATTGTGAGAAATATAGAGAAGAAAAATATTTAAAGTAATAATGGCTTTAAATTTGTCAAACTGGTAAAAACATCAACTTTTATATCTAGAAATTCACTGAAATATAAGAAAAGATAAAAAAGTTTTTAAGAAAATATTAGTAAATTGAATCTGGTAATAAATAAAAAGTATAATTCATCATGACCGTGTGGACCTTATTCATGGGATGCAGTGTTTATTTAACATTTAAAGAGGAATTAATCTAAATCACAATAATGCAATAAAAGAAAAAGATTACGTGAGTACATCATTCAACAATCTTTAATACTCAGTCATGTTAACAACTCAGAGTAAAATGAGAACAAGTGAAAATTTCCTCAATCCGATGAAGTGCTTCTATGAAGAACCTAGAGCTGATATATGTAATGGCAAAAATATTAATGCTTTCCCTCTAAGATTTTAAATAAGACAATAATATGAGTTCTCACTACTTTTATTTAACATTGTACTGGAGGTCTTGCCAGTGTTATCTAGCAACAAAATAAGAGGAAAAAAACTGTATAATGATTGAAAAGGAAGAAGTAAGCCTGTCTTTCCTCACAAATGACATGTGAAAAATCCTGAGAAATATACAAAACAACATAAATATTAAACAAGTTTTTAAAATTCACAGGATACATGGTTAATATATGAAAGCAATTGTATGTAATAGCAATAGCAACAATTGGAAAATTTAATTGAAACACAATACTATTTGCAATAGTGTAAAAGGCATACAAGGTTTGCAATAAATTCAGTGAACATTAAAAACATTTCTGAGAGAAATTAGAGATCTATGGCAAGATAAATATTCATGGTTTGGAAGATTTAATGCTGTTAAAATGTTTGTTCTCAAATTATTCTATAGATTCAAAGAAATTCCAAAAACAGTATCAGCAACCAATTTGTTACAATTTGACTACCAACTACTGTGGAAATGCAAAGAATCTAGAATACTCAGAACAACACTAAAAACAAGCATAAATTTGAAGGCCATGCACAGCTTGGTTTCAAAGCTTATAATACGGCTTCTTAATCAAGACTGTATTATTGACAAAATGGACAAATAGAACAATGGAACAGAGTGCAGACTCTACACTTGGCAAACTATAGTAGACACACATATATGTCCAACTGGCTTTCAACAAAGTTGCAAAAAAATTAAATGGTAAAAATCTCACACCATATACAAAATTATTTTGAGATGAGTCATAAATAAATGTGAAGCTCTTAATATAATTTCTACAAGAAAGCATAGAAAAAATAATTTTGCATCCTTGAAATCACAAGCCACAGCCTGAAAGAAAGTACTTGCTAAAACTCTGTATTAGTCTGCTAGGGCTGCCATAACAAAATATCACGGGTATTTCAAACAACAAATTTTTTTTTTTTCCTGTAGTTCTGGAGGTTAAGACTACAAGATCAAAGTGCCTCCAGGATTTTTCTAGTCACGCCTTTCTTCCTGGCCTGTAAATGGCTGTCTTCTCACTGTATCCTTACACAGCTTTTCCTCTGTACCCATGGAGAAAGAGAGAGAAAAATATCTCTGATGTCTCTTCCTCTTGTATAAGGACATCTGTTTTATCATATTCAGACACCTATGACCTCATTTAACCTTTATTACCTCCTTAGAGGCCCTCTCTCCAAATACAGTAATATTGGTGATTTAGGATTTTAATTTAGGATTTCAATATATGTAATTTGGCAGACACAATTCAGTCCATAATAGCATCTCTCTGACAAAGAAATTGTATGCAAAATGCATGAAGAAATATCAAACCTAGTGAAAAAAAGGGAAAAATCTACATAAATGTTCAGTAAGAACACAAAATTGTGCTTTTATTTATCAGTCACCAGGGAAATAAAATTTGAAGCCACAATGAGACATAACCATAACTTTATCTCTAGAAAGCCTGAGATTAAAATTACTGACAACAGCTAAAATCGTGGAGGAAGTGCAGCAACATAAACTCTCTTAATCTAGAAGAGATTAAAAAACTGTCAACCATTTTAGAAAATTACCTGGTAGTTTCTTATAAAGCATCATGATGTCGCTAGGTATTTATCAAAAAATGAAAATATGTATTTATAAAATTACTTGTACAAGGATGTTTAGAAAGCTTTATAGATAATAGCTGAAGACTGTAAACTGCCAAACGTCCATTAACAGGATAATGGATTAAAAAAATTATAGCATATTCATAAAATGGAATATAATAATATAGCAATAAAATCAACAACATGAATGGATTTCATTACTATTATAGTAAACATAAGAAACCAGCCAAAAAATAGTACATCCTATATAATGCCATTTTTATGAGGTTAAAGAATGGGCCAGATTTATCTATGGGGATAGAAATAAAAACAGAGAGAGTGCTTACGTAGAGAAGAGTTTGACAGGTAGGAGTCATGAAGAAAACTCTCTGGTGATGGAAATGTTCTATAATATGATTTGGTTGTTAATTGCATCGTGTATTTTTGTGTAAAGCTGATTTTAATAGACAAGAGCTATACATTACTGTATGTAAATCTTAGCCTCAATTCAAAACATTTAAAAAATATTAAATGGTAAATTTCAGCAGGTAGTTTTGTGTTAAGAGTTTGTAGCTCTCTTATATGGCACTAATAGTATATACATTCTCCAAAAATAGCAATGTTACATTTCCATGGAGATTCATACTTTTGAGTTATGTACCTTAGCATTTTGCATGTATCATATTAGTAATTATAACAACTCATATACTTGTTCTATAATGTATGATTTTATTGACTAGAATGCAAACTCTATGAAGAAAGACATTTTTAAAATATTTTGGTTATATTTTCAATACCTACAACAGACCCAAGGCATATATAAACATATATATATAAACACACATTAAATATATACTGAATGAATAATGAAATGAAATGTAACTTGTACATTTCTTTTAAGACATCTTTTACAAAATTAAAATGGAATAAGCACTAAAATCAGCTTATTCAGAACAAAATCCTACCTTCTTCTCCTAAACTGTCCCTTAACACTGTCATTTTTCCTCCTAATCCTGCACTCCTCTGGCTCCTTCCTTTTTTGTCTCTGCTTCCACTTGCTGCTGCCTCTGCCGTAACCCTTGATACTCCATCTGTTACTGTTTCTTCTGTCCCTGAGGTTCCCATAAGAATCCTCACTGTTCTATAAGTGACACGGTTCCTACTGACATATCAAAAGCAATAGCCACAATAAAGCAGTATCTGGAGATACAACAGCAGCAGCAGCAACAACAGTCTATCAGGATGTTTAAATCCTGAATAAGTTTTAGAACAGATCAATTCAGCATGAACATTAAGGTAACCATTACGAGTAATAGTATTAAATCCTTTAATAGTGTTTTATTTCACACAGATGGCATTTGTTCTTTGAAAGTCCCAGTGATGCAAAATGAACAAATTCTGGCACAGATTTGAACATTTGCTCCACATAGCTCTCTATGCGTAGTGGTAAGCCATATGTGGTGTCCAAGCTTACAAAAATGTAATAGTCTTCGTAGTATACTCTTTAGTAGACCCTTGATGCCTTGGAAACAAGAATTTTCAAACAATAAATGAAGATGTGTTGACACATTAAGCATTACAGGAAGGAAAAAAAAGTGGAGTTAAAGCTAACATTTAAGAGAAATGCTCTCAAATCACAACTATGTCATATAAGCATCAGTCTATAGCAAATCACCATTCAGAATCAAAATATAACTTTTACCCACAAGAGTGTTGCAATTGATAAAAAGAAAAATATATAAATTACTACTCAAACTGCCTTAAAATAACACATAAAAATGAAAAGAATTGATGGAATAGGAAAAAAATTTCTATGCATATGAACAATGAAAATGTAAGAAAAATGCGTCACACAAATTGATCAAAATAATTTTCAGTATAAACTCACTTAAAAGAAGCAGCGCTTTATAACTGCAGAGAAGGTTATAAAAACAAAAGAAAGGACGAGTCAGAGAGTCAAACACTATATTAATAGTCATCAGAAAACAGGATTGTGGAAAATATTCATTTGAGTTTTGTAATAGTGCTGATAGTCCAGGAAAAAAGTGATTGAATAACCTATAGAACCTACTGACAAAAAGAATAATTTTGGATGTAGAATTTTGTGGTGGGTTATATATTATGTGCATCTACTTAGACTATGTAATCGAGTTAAATGTTCCTGGTTGTTTTTGAATGTTTCACAGTGACAACATTTTTGGGGCTTCATATTTAAATATATATTACTAAGCCTCGTTCCATCAGCCAGTTTATTTTTTGATTATGCATCATTTAAAATGAAATTTCCCATAAAATTCTGATCTTATTTAAATGAAACATAGGGAGCCATGCTCTGAGCTTCACAATTCACATTTTCTGAGCTGTTTATTCTAGCGATATTTTTATTTACATATTTTGACCTTTGTTTCTGCTCAATTGTAAATTAATATAAAAGTTGTATTTCTTAAGTAATAAATTATGCTTACTATTTACCAGATATTATACTTACCCCCACAGAGATTCTCCTGTGAAAGTTAGACTATAAATTTTAATTGCTAGAGGCAGATGTCTTGCCTATATGTAACAGTAAGTCTATTAAGAATGCATTTTTTATTTTTTGAGTCAAAAAAGATTACAATTATTCCACTTAAAAATGTACTAATCATCTATCTATGTATCTTTGAATCTATCTGTCTGCCTGTCTGTCTTAGTCAGTTTGAGCTGCCAAAACTGAATAAAAGTGCCATAGACTAGGTGGCTTATAAAAAAATGAATTTCTCACAGTTCTAGAGGCCGAAAGTCTGAGATACGGGTGCCAGCATGATCGGGTTCTGGTGAGGGCCATCGTTGGGTTGCAGATTGCCATCTTCTTGTATACTGACATGGTAAAAAGAGGGCAAGAGAGCTCTCTGGGGTCCCTTTTATAAGAGTGTAATTCCAATCATGAGGACTCCACCTCATGATCTAATTACCTTTCAAAGGCCCCACCTCCTAATATATCACATTGGGACTTAGGATTTCAGCATATGAATTTGAAAGGAACATAAACATTCAGTGCATTGCTCTATCTATAATTTCTACATAAAAAGATAGAAGAAGAACTGAAAAAAAAACCACTCAAAATATATTTGAGATTTGCATAGATACTGTGAATATATACAAATTATTATTTTGTTGAATTAGTACAGTTTAATCAAATAATCATTTTACTATTTTGTTTTTTATTCAGCATTCTTCTGCAGAATGTGCTAAAGTTCAGACATCCTGTGTCATTTTATTAAAAATCCACTGAAATGCTCAATAAATTGAAAGAATTATAAATAATTGTGTGGGTAAAACAATTAACCTATCAGGAACTTGTCCATAATATGTCAGAAAACTTATCTATTAAAACAATTGGTGGACTTTGTCACTGTGCTTTTCACTAAATTGTATGTAACTTAGTCAATATGTCATCTTCAAATTTCTTCCAGTTTCTGTAAGTGTTAAGGAAGATAATAATCAATAAAGATACATGAGCAGATTTGTATGTTTAAGATTATTTATTTAAACACCTAAAATTATTTTTGTATCTTTCTTCTGTAAAGCCCATATATTTAAAATTGTTATATATTGCCAAATTTTTTCTTAAAGTTCTATCTTTACCTTTTGGGTGCCCTAAGCTTACGGGGCATCTTAGGGCATAGAAATCATGGTAACAATGGAGCCATTTAAACCAACTGAAATTAGGGCACTTGCTGACATAGGCAAAAGTAATAAACAAGATCTAAACACAGAGAACCTGGCATTAGCTATTGAGAGAAAAATTTCTCACACTAAGCCAATAGTCTGAAATGAACAAACAAAAAAAAAACAGCAGGTTTCATGGGCCGTTATAAAAATGTTTTTTACCTAGATGAAAAAGCTTGTTGCAACCAACTGCTTTTTTATTTTTTACATGCTTCTTATTGCTGTGTATGTACATGTATTCATATCTGTGCATGTGTATGCATTTATATATATATAAAATATATACACATGTATATACTATTGTGACATATGTGTGTGGTGTACGTGTGTGTATATATGTGCATATATATACACATACAAACAAAACTGTGTTTCTCTAAATTCATATGTTGAAACTCTAACCCCAAATGTGACTGTATTTGCAGATAGGAACTTTTATGAGGTAATTGGGTGGGGCTCTGATCCAGTAGGATAGGTGGCCTTATAGGAAGAGAAAGAGATAACAGATCTCTCTCTCTCTATTTCTCTCTCTTCTCACACACACAGAAAAGACAATGTGAGGATGCAGTGAAAAGGAGACATCCACAAGGTGAAGAGAGCAACTCTACCAGAAACCAACCCTGTTGGCATCTTGATCTTGGTCTTCCAGCCTCTAGAACTGTCAGAAAATAGATTTTTGTTGTTTAAGCCACACAGTCTGTGGTATTTTATTATGGTAGTCCAAAGAAACTAACACAGATTTTGGTATCATAAAGTGGGGTATTTACTGCTGTAAAAAGTTCCCAAGGTTGTGAAAGTGGCTTTGGAACTGGGTGAGGGGTAGAGGTGCAAAATTTAGAGGCGCATACTAGAAAAAGCATAGATTATCTTGAAGGGACTGTTGGTAGCAATATAGATGTTTAAAGTGATTTTGGTGAGAGCTCAGACAGAAATGAGGAGAGTTGTGGAGAAAGTGTCTGTCATCTTACAAAACACATATATCATCATCAACAGAATGTTGATGAATATGTGAAGTAAGGTGCTTCTGGAGAGGACTTATACAAAAGTGAACAGTATGTTATCAGAAACTGGTGGAAAGGCAATCTTGTTAGACAGCGGCAAAGATCTTCACTTGTGTTCTAGTGTTTTGGAAGATAGAACTTGTGAGTGATGACCTTGAATATTTAGCAGAGGAGTTTTCTAAGCACAGTGTTGAAGGTGCAGCTAGATTTCTCTTTACTGGTTATAGTAAAATGTGAGAGGAGAGATACAAATCGAAGGATTTGTTAAGGAAGGAGGGATAAAAACTCGAAGAATTGAAAAATTATCAGTTTATCCATATTGCCAAAATGGAAAGGATGTTTTACAGAGACCAAGGGTATGGCTGGAAAAATCACTCCATGAAGTGATTACCTATGAATTTAATCAGCCATCTCAGCTGAGGTCAGAAACAGAGATGGCATAATACCAGCAAAAATGCTGACAGGGGAAAATAGAGGAAACAGAGAAAATGGGGTAGAATAAAGAAAGTTAGATTTCCGGGATTCTGAAGGACAGGACAATATAATAATCTGCCTTCAAAGATATATATATGTTTGAAACATATGTACATATATATGTGTATATACACACACACACACATACATATATATAATTTATATCCTTCAAGAAAAGGGAAGAATGACCCTGAAGATAATTCAGAGACCAACAGGGCCACTACTCCCATTACATGCCCAAGGGGCTAGCCTATTTCCTCCCTGGTTTCAGGAGTGGGCTACTTCCTAGGTTTTATCAATCCAGGGTGCCACTGCCCAGTACCTCATGGGTAAGACCACTCAGAGCTCCCAGGACAGGATCTCTGAGCAGAGTGGAGGAAGTGGGCTGTAACCTAGGGGAATAGGAGTGATGTTGCCGCCCCAGTAGACCTGGAGGGTAGGTAGAACATCAGACCAAAGAGGGTTATTCTTGACCCTTAAGATCTAACAAAATTTGCCTTGTTAGGCTTAGGACCTACTTGAAACCTTTAACCCTTTTGTCCCCTCTGATTTTTCCCTTTTGTAATGGGAATGTCTACCTATGACTCTCCCAGCATTGTATTTTGACAGCATATGACTCACCTGGCTTCACAAGTTCAGAGCTGGAGACTAAGTTTTCCTCAGGATGAATTATATAGCAAGTCTCACCCATGTTTGATTTAGATGAGATTCGTCACTTGGAAATCATGCTGGAAGGGGTTAAGATTTTGTGGACTGTTGCAATGGAGTGAATTCATTTTACATGTAAGAGAAACATGAACTCTGGAAGAGGATAAGGGACAGAATGTTTTGGTTTGAATTGTGTCTCCCCAAAATTCTTATGTTAAAGCCCTAATTCCCAATGTAGCTGTATTTGGAGATAGGGACTTTAAGAAAGTAATTAAGGTTAAATGAGATCATAAGGGTAAGCCCTCTTAATCCAATAGGACTGGTGTCCTTATAAGTTGAGGAAGACACAAGAGCTCTCCCATATAGAAAATTGCCATGTGAGGTCACAGCAAGAAGGTGCTTTCTGTAAGCCAAAGAGAGAGGCTTCAGCAGAAATCAGTCCTGCTGGCACCTTAATCTTGGACTTCCAGCCTCCAGAACTGTGAGAAACTAAATTTCTGTTGTTTAAACCACCTAATTTGTGATATTTTGTCATAGCGGCTCCAGATAGACGTATACACACACACACACACACACAAATACATACACATATACATATGTAGACTAATATATGTATATATATATGTACATATATATGTGTGTGTGTATATATATATTTTTATCTATGAGAAAGTGAGAGACATGGGAGGCAGGTAGAAGAGGGAAACGAAAGATTTACCCCTGGGTAGAGCAAATGCATGGTTCAAAAATAAAAGCAGAAGCCAGGCACGGTGACTCACGCCTGTAATCCTAGCACTCTGGGAGGCCGAGGCAGGCGGATGGTTTGAGCTCAGGAGTTCGAGACCAGCCTGAGCAAGAGCGAGACCCTTTTTGATAAAGGCCTGTCTCACTGGAGATAAGTGATATCTCATTGTGGTTTTGATTTGCATTTCCCTGATGATTAGAGATGTTGAGCATTTTTTCATATGTTTTTTGGCCATTATTCTGTCTTCTTTTGCAAAGTTTCTGTTCATCTCCTTTGCCC
>CAUYSK010043786.1:0-23946 GCA_963575035.1 Avahi laniger | reverse complement strand
CTTTATCACCTGCCCACTATTGCATTTCATGTTTGATTTTTTAATCTGGTGAATATATTACTGTATTAAAATAAATTTTAAAAAACCTAAAGCCTGTGTTAGTTTGCTAGGCCTGCCATAATAGAATACCACAGACTGGGTGGCTTAAACAACAGAAATTTATTTTCTCACAGTTCTGGAGGCTGGAAGTCCAAGACTGAGGTGCTGGCAGGGTTGGTTCTTCTGAAAGCTCTCTCCTGGGCTTGCAGGTGACTGCCCTCTTGCTGGCGCTTCACGTGGTCTTTCCTCTGCGTGTGTACATTCCTGTGTCTCCTTCTACGGGGCACTGGTCATATTGGATTAGGGCTCAACCATAGGATCTCATTTAAACTAACTTACCTTTCTAAAGACCCTACTTCATATATAGTCACATTCTGAGGTGTATTGAGGTTAGGACTTCAACTTACAAATTTTGAGGGGACACACTGAGCCCATAGCAAGACCTGTCATAGTATGGCTCCATTCTACCTTCTCAAACCTGTCCCAGCCCCCGACACCTAACCTATACCCTGGCCACCCTGAGCCCTCAGCCGTCCTTCCTCCAGGCCCTTGTCCAGCCACCTCCCCACGTGTGAGAAGCACTCTTCCCTGTGCCTCAGAAGTGTGACCTGTCCTTGTCGCAATTCAAACCCTTTTTCTGCAAGGGCTTCCCCAGATCCTCCAGGGATAACTCACCTCACCACCACCTCCCGGACTGCTGAGCCCTGGGTCACCAGTCACAATCTGCCGCCTTAGAGCTGTCAATGTGCTGTCTGCCCCAGAGGCCAGCAAGCTGACTCCATTAACCAGCGTCCCCTGGGTTTCTTCCAAGTGCCAGGCCCTGGTGACACAGCCTCCAGCAAAACAGAAGAGGTCCCTGTTCTCACAGTTTGTATTCTGCTCAGGGGAGACGATGATCAACAAGAACACAAACACCGGTGTGTATATTAAAAAAATAATAAAGACAGGTAACGGGACAGAGACAACTGCTTCTACCAGGAGAAAGTGAGGTTGAGTTGGGACCCGAATATTGAGGAGGCAGCCCTGCGGGGCTCAGGGAAGCCGAGAGAGGGGGAGGAGGAGGGAGAAGGAAGGAAGAGAGGAAGGAGGAGGAGGAGGAGGAGGCAGGGGAAGGGGGAGGAGGAAGAGCCTGCTAGGAGGGGATATTCGTGCTGGGGTCTCAGTGCAGGGGCAGGGGGAACAGAGGGAGGTGAGGTCAGGTTTGGATTCTTGGACCACAGAGAGTAGGGATTTTGTTCTGGTGAGTTCCTGGGACTATCTCCTTATGAGATCTGACTCATGTTTTTCAATGTCCAGTGGCCAGCAGGGAGGCTGGCTGGCCTTGGTCAGGGTCGGCCCCAGCCATCGCCCGGCCTGCCACCCCTAACTGCCTCCAGTCCCACCCCGACCAGAGCTGCTCTCACCTCTGTCGCCAGGAGGGTGCTTCTAAAGCAGACATCAGACCGGCCTCCCACGGCCCCCAAGAGCCTCCCCAGAGCCCCCAGGGGCCAAGGGTGGTCAGCCCCTTAGGGCGGGGATCTCCTGCTCTCCAGCTCACACACCCCCCCATGGCCCACCCCAACCGTGCCCGCTGGCAGCCCCTCCTGCAGTGGGGGTGGGCAGCACGGGGGGAGGGGGGACAGTGGGGTCGCAGGCTCAGGTATGCTGACAGCTCCGCGAGAAACTGCTTCTTCAGCAGCTGCTGGCCGTGAACCAGTCTCACTCCGCGCACTGCGGGGGCACTGAGTAATGTTCACTGATACCAACATTAGAGAAGAACTTGGCGCTGACACTGCAGCGACCTGCTCGCGTCTGTCCTTTGTTAGGCCGGCGGGCTGTGCCTGTGTCCCCACGGTGTCCCCACGGGATCCCCAGCGCCTGCCACAGAGGAGGCCCCTGATATTCATAAGTGTGGAGCGCAGACTCCACTGCTGCCTCCACCAAAGAAAGCCCAGCGACAGCCACCCTGGACAGCAGAGTAGGGTGACGGGGAGGGTGTCATTCCTACAACAGGCCTCTGTGGTGGCCGTGGAGTGCCCCGGGCCGGTGTCCCCAAGCCCAGAGTGCCTCAAGTGTTCAGCCCATTGCAGCCTCATCTCATCCCTGTGAGGACTCCGGGAGACAAGTATACGCTGGAGCCCAGAGAGGCCACTCACCCAGAGCCACAGAGCTGAGACCCCCCGAGGCCAAACCAATGGCCTTGGCCTGGTGGCCTTGTGGCCCCGGGCTCCCAGCTGGGGTGTGCGTGGCCTCTGGTGGCGACTGGACCGCCCTGCCTTGGGAGGGTTCTCGGGGCTCCCCATGTGCGTAGCTGCTGGTCCTCTGGGGTCTAAACCATATTGTTCCCTCCTCCTGGATCTGTCTGGGGCCCTTGTGAGGAGGAAAGAGTCCTGTGCTGGACCAGGGCAGGGTACTCCATTCACTCATTCACCTGTTCATTCCTGATCTTTCTTGTGTCCTCCGTGCCAGGCCCCAGGACATGAGCCTCAGTCCCTGTGCCAGGGAGCTTTCTGTCCGAGGTCCTGTCGTGCGGTTTGGTCTCCCATCTGTTGTTCTGCACCAAACATCCTACCCAAGCATCGCCCTCCCCTCTTATTTCCAGTATTTCCTCACGTTCTCACCCCACCCTGTGGCGGCAGCGCAGGGTCCCCTAACCTCCCCCCACCCCCACCCCAGCCCTCTGAGCTGTCAAGTCCTCAGTCACTCAGGGTCTCCTGGGGAAACAGATGGCTTCTGCAAATTAGGGAAATTCCAGGAGGCTTATTTACAAAGGGGGACTGCTTACGGAAGGGAGGGGCGGACCACAAGGAGAGTGCAGGACTCTGGGACCTGCATCCGGAGACCATTTCCACCCCAGGGCTGGAGGGAAGCAGAGGGGAGGTCACCAGCAAGTGAAAGAATCAAGTCAGCAAGAGGAGGCCTGACTTTGAGAGCAATGCCTCTGGTCAAATGACAGAGCCCACCCGAGGCAGCCCCACGGGGAGAAGGAGATCCATCTCGCTCTTCAGCCTTGCTCTGACCTCGGCTGGTGTCTCCTTGGGTTGGGAGAGCTGCCCGCCTGTGGACGCAGGCCAGGGGTTGGCCTCCCAGGTGAAAGCAGGCTGAGGGATGCAGCGCAGATCTGGGGGGATGAAAGCCAGACCTCCAGCACAGGTGTGGCGCGAAATGTCTGTGCAAACACCTTTCTTCTTTGCAGGGATTTCTGTAGGATAAGATCCCACAAGTGAAGTCCCGAGACAGAGACTTCTTGGATCATAAGCACAACTGCATTTTAATAAGATTCAAAAATGTGTAAGTTGCTCCTCCACGCCACCCTCGATGCCTGTTGTGTAACAGCCACACCTGGGAGCTTGGCAGTGGGCTCAGAGTGGTCCCTCCCGGAGACTGTGGGGAGCGGTGGGACCCGGCTCTCTCACCTCTCACAGGCCCGCCCCCCAGGTGCATGCTCTACACGAGGCCCTGTCTCTGTCCAACTCTCTGTCCCATGCCCGGTTCTCTGGCCCACCCGGAACTCTCTGACCTGTGCTCCCTGTCACAGGTGCCCGCTGACAGGAGGAAGTGGAGGCCCAAGGAGAAGTGACCCAGCCGGTGCGACATCCTCCAGCCCTGCTCTGTCCTCTCCAGCTGGCCATCTGCTTCCACATCAGCCTTGGCTCCCACTCCCAAGGACGAAGTCCCTTCACTGTCCCAAGCTGGAGCTTTGATTCCATCACCTATCTTGTACAAAAACCCCCTTCCTGAAGCTTCTCAGACCTCCCTGCATTTCCCGGCCTGGGCATTTCTCACCTGGTCCATCTGCTGTGGTCTTTCCCGAGAGCTAAATCAAGACCATCTCTAGGTGCTCCTGAATTTATTTTTTACGTTGAAATTTAACCTTGATTTTAAAAATTGTCATTGTACTGTTCCCAGGTGTTTCAACAGATTTTATCTCATTTGCTGGTCACTATAACCCTGCAAAGGAAATAACATTTCCCCTTGGTTACAGACGAGGAACTGGAGGCTTTTGAGGTCTTGCAGCCGCTGAGTAGGAGAGCCAAAATCCAAACCCAGTTCTTCTGACTCTAAATCCTGCACTCTCCATAATGTACGCACTTTGGCACTGTTTTATGAGCTCAGGATCCATTTTGCTGTAACTACTCAGATATTTTGTAACAAGAAGTTAACAAAATGTGCTTTCTTTTGTCTGAGCATGCAGTCCTGCTACATTGCCCCAGCTGGTCTCGAACTGCTGGGCTGGAGTGATCCTCCCACCCCGGCCTCCCAAGTAGCGGGAACTACAGGCATGAGCCGCCCCGCCCAGCTAAAATGTGCTTTCTATCACATAGTACCTGCGAGCCTGGACTCTGGAGCTAGACTCTCCATGGCTTAGCTCTGGTTCTGTAATTTCGGGCAAGTCACATAACCTTTCTGTGCCTCAGTTTGCTCAGCTGTGAGATGGGAATGACAATACCGCAAGGATTTTGTCAGAATTACATAAAACGATGGGTGAGGCACACGGTGAACGCCACGGAGACATTTGCCATTACCCTGCGCTGCGTGAGATGCTGCTGCCTGGAAGGGAGGGCCCCGGGTCTCTAGACCCCGGCGCTCACCGCCGACCTGCCTTGGGAGCCCAGGCACAGCGACCTGACCCTGCAGTGCCCCGCCAGCTGAACAGCAGCGTCTTCTTCCACTTGCTCGCCCACGCCAGCCTCCCCCACACAGACACCAGCTCAAGTGGGAACACAGTGAGCTGTCCTCTTTGCCAACACCCAAGAAGGCAGCCGGCAGCAGGGCCGGCCCTCTTGGTACGTGGAGATGATGCGACAGGCTGCTGCGATTCGTACGGGGTGCCTGAGATGATTCCCAAAGAGTTCAGAAACCTCGTGGGAAGCGAAGGAGGCGGACCGGTGCGCACCTCCCAGCGACTCCGAAGGGAAGGCGCAGGCCCCTTGCCTGCCTGGCTCGGCCAGGAGGGCTGTCGCCGCTCAGCTGAAGGAAGTGCGATGGGCGCAGTGGAGGCCACGCTGGAGCTGGGCTGGAGAACACGGGTCTTGAAAGATGGGTCCTGCTGGGACAGAGGGAATCTAACACCCACACGCCTGCACACACTGGGACAGGTTACAGCGCGCCACTCGCTGCTGGCCACCCCGCTGGCTTCTGGTGTTCTCTACATGTAACATCGTCACTGGAATCAGAAAGACCTAGATTCAAATTCTAATTCAAAAATCCAGACACTCAAAAATAGCTGTGTTTGGACTAAATACCTTTCTTTTATGTTTAAAATTAATTATTTTTATCAAAATAATCCATGACTTGATTTTTAAAAAATATTTCAGTAGACTTTATTTTTTAGAGTAGTTTTAGGTTCACAGCAAAATTGAGCAGCTGGTACAGAGATTTACACCACCAGCCCCTCCCTGCCCCGTGTGGCCTCCCCATTATCAACACTCCCCTCCCCGAGTGGCACGTGTGTCGCAGTCGGTGAGCCCACACTGACACGTCACCGTCACCCAGCGTCCGCGGGCTACGTTGGGCTTCGCCCTTGGTGCGCACCAAGAATGTCGGTGGGTTCGGATGTATGACGACGTGTGCCCGCCACTGTCGTCTCACACAGAGCAGTTTCATTGTCCTCAAAGTCCCCCGTGCTCCACCTGGGCATCCCTCCTCCCCCCGACCCCTGCAGGCACCGTCCTTGTGCTGTCTCCGTAGTTTTGCCTTTTGCGAAGCTCACACAGCTGGAATCATGCAGTGTGTCGCTCCTTCCAGACTGGCTTCTGTCACTCAGCAATGTGCATTGCAGCTTCTGCGTGTCTTCTCATGGTTTTAGAGCTCATTTCTTGTTAGCCCTACATTCACTGACGTCCTGGGTTTTCCAAGTTTTGGCAACTATTAATAATACTGCTAGAGTGGCCGGGCGCGATGGCTCACGCCTGTGATCCTGGCTCTCTGGGAGGCCGAGGTGGGCGGATTGTTTGAGCTCAGGAGTTCGAGACCAGCCCGAGCAAGAGCGAGACCCCGTCTCTACTAAAAAAAGAAAGAAATTAATTGGACAACTAAAAATATATAGAAAAAATTAGCCGGGCATGGTGGCACATGCCTGTAGTCCCAGCTACTCAGGAGGCTGAGGCAGAAGGATCGCTTGAGCCCAGGAGTTTGAGGTTGCTGTGAGCTAGGCTGACGCCACGGCACTCTAGCCCGGGCAACACAGTGAGACTCTGACTAAAAAAAAAAAAAAAAAAAAAAAGAATTCAGGAAGTCATCAAGTTAACTTCCAAACGTTTTTTTTTTTCTTTTTTGAACTCAGAAAGAGTTTTCCCATATAAAAAATGTTATAAATTATGGACATATTCACAAACAAGCCCACCTACTTAACCCATAATGTGCTTGAAATAAAATATTATAGATCATCTACAATAACATTTCTATGAAGAACAAAGTTCATTTCCAACATGAGAAGGTCAGACTAAATTCCCCTTTCCTGTGGTGACTCTCCTCCAGGGCTGCCCCTACCCCAACTCTAAATCCTTTATCAGTCAGGCTCCAAGACAAGGGTGGTCTCATAAGGGGCAGGAAAGGAGAAGGAAGACAGAGATTTTTGCATTTGGGGCTGGCCAACCCTTTTCTTTTTCATCGTCAGATATTGGTCTGCCTGCTGTCATGACAACAGAGTCTCTTTGAGGAATATATATTTTTTTAGTGTTTCTATTGATAGTAGTGAAAACAGGGGTAAAAATTCTCAGGTCTGTGCTTCCACTTCTACACATTCATTCATTCACTCAACAACCAGGCATTAATCAATTCCAATGTAGCAGGCACCGTGCTCTAAACCCTGGGCATACAAAAATGAATGAGCCCTTGATGTCCTCCCAGTCTACTGAGGGATGCAGACATATAAACAAACCATTGCAATGCAGCATGCTACCTACAGTGATCAAGTGCTCTACCAGGTAGAGTGGTGGTACAAAAGAGGCAGTGTTCTGCTTAGTGAAAGAAAGCTCCACAGAGCAGACACTAAGCCTAGTCTTGAAAGATGAGGTGTTCAGCAGGCAGACAAGGGAATCTGAGAAGGCATTTTAGGCAGAGACAAGCAGTCATGAAATATTGTGTTTTGAAATATAAGAGCAATATGGCATGGTTTGGTCAGAGGCACAAAATGGGGCAGTGTTAGGAGATGGGGCTAGGTAGGGGCTTTAAGTGAAGAGGTTTGCATGTCAGGCTGAAGACTTTGTGGTTTTACCCTATAGTGATTAATAGGGAGTGCTGTGGTCAGATTCACCATCTTAGCGGCAATATGGAAAATAGAATGGGAGATGAAGGGTAGGCAGAGATTTTTAAGCAGAACAAAAGGAAGGCAGAAAAATGTTTTTATTTAGTTATTTTAGTTTTTTAATTTTAATTTTTAAGATTGTTAATTGTGGTAAAATATACATTATGCAAAATTCACCACCATAGTTAACTATTTTTAAATATACAGCTTAATAGTGTTCAGTACATTCACATTGCTGTGCAACCACTCTCCAGAACTTTTCATCTTGCAAAGCTAAAACTCTTTACTCATTAAACACTAACTCCACATTCCCTCCTACCCACGTGCCCTGGAAATCACCATTCTATTTTCTCTCTCTGCAAATAATCTAGGTATCTCATATAAGTGGAATCCTACAGTACTTGTCTCTTTGTGATTGGCTTATTTTAGTTATTTTAATTTTTAAAATAAGGATAATTTAAATCCCAAATAATACCAAAATGTGTTAAATGAAAAGTAAAAGGTTGGGACGGATGGCAGATTTTGTTAAAGATATTTTCGTATCTATTTGGAAACTAACATTTGCTGAGTGTATGCCAAATTGACACCGTGTTGAGTGTTTTACATGTGTAATTTAATTTACCTCTTAAGACATAAGTGATGTCATTTACTCATCATACTTTATCATTAAATCATCAACAGTCTCCAGGGAGAGGGATCGGATAAGAATTAGGCAAGAGGTCCAGGGTTAATGCCATAAAGCCTAGAATGAAGAGAAGTCTTTCCTTGCCAGTGAGAGAACAGGAGTGTACTCCAGAAACTGAGGAAGCCCGGCTTCCAACACTGAACTGAACAAGGCAAGGGGAGGATATATAGTCCAAGTGGGCCCAGAGTTCATAGAAGCCCCCTCTGATATATCGATTCCTGAGCTTGAAAGACTTGTCAGACATGTTTCCTAGTGGGGGAAGTGCTCTTATCAAGCTTTCTCGGGGTTATTTTAAGAATTTGGGGGTTGCCTGTTAGACATTTCTAATAGTGCCTCGATCCTCCAGTATGGATATAAATTGGTTTGTGTCATACCTATTCCTATGCTAGCACAGACCAGTATTCCCTAAACTGTATTCACGGAAATATACTAGTTTTCTATAATATGTTAGTATTAAAAAAGAAACAAACAAATCCCTGGTCAAATACATTTGAAAACAGTTCATAATAGATGTTTTTTCTAAAGATTCAAAGAACATTTGACCTTATTAAAACCTCTGAGAAGTCCTATAATAAACAAACCTGTTGAACATTTAAACCACTATTTCTTAGATATTTTGATCACCATATTTTTTTTTTCCTAGCAACATCCATATATATGTGGTGGGAGCCTAGTGTTCTATGGAGCACAGAAACATAGTGAGTAGGTAGCATCTAGGCTAGGCAATATCAACCATCTGGGAATCTACAAAGATGCCTTGAGATAGCATCCCAGCTATGCAAGATTCACAATTGAGTTCAATAAGCAAGAAGTCAGGGCAATGTCCTCATTGTCAAGTGTGATTAGACTATCTCCAAGATGTCTGGGGTAATGATTTCTGCCAAAAGGATTTACTAAATTTCAAATCCTAAGTTCAAGGTCTTTAAGACTACCTGCACAGAGCCAGCCCACGCCTTCCTACTTCCCACTTTAGTTCCATAACTATTATTGAGGCTTCAATGCCATCACTTTCCAGGGTTAATGACTGATGCTTCTTATCCATGACTTCATAGACTACATTTTTCTCTTGTCTAAGTCTTTGAGAGACATCTAAATTGATATAAATTTGGAAGGAAGATGAGTAGAAAAGTGCCTTCCAGACTGAATACAGACAATGTGAACAACAATTCAGAAACTTTACTCTGTGTAAAAGCCCTGAAGTCCTCCAGAGATTCATAAACATTGTATTTCATTGTGGACTAGAACAGTATGTGATTATCATTCTACTTTGTAATATGATGTTCTCTTATGTTCCTGCTTGAGTGAATAGAACATCTCATTCCGTACAAATCCAGGGACAGCATCAATGTTATCAATACAAAGAATTTCAGAAATGTCAATTCAACCTTCTAAATATCAGGTTTCTCATCCTGTAAGGAATTTAGATGTTAACTACAAAGGGCTCTAAGCACCAAAAATATATCATTTATTACTTAGTCTTTCTTGATTTAATGGGAAATTACCAACATTCCATGGGAGGCCTGTGACACATGATAAGAACCCAAACCTTGGAGTCAGATAGACCCAAGTTTAAATTCCAACTCTGCAAAAGAACATTTCTGTTATTTTAGCAAATTATTTAAAATAGAGTAGCAATATTTATCTAAATAGGATTATTGTTACATAATCTAGAGTACCCGGCATATTGCCATGTACACAGTAACAATAATGATAAAATCATTGGCTGAACACATAATATGTGCCCATTGTGTTAAGCACTTTATATGCATTATATAATTTAATATATCCAACAATTTTTTTTGCATGGACCTTCATAATTATGGATGTGTCACAACTTTGGGGCTATGATGCCATCCGCTGTCTTGAAACTGGATTCTCTAAAAACTAAGTTGCACAAATGTGCATCCTTAGGAAAATGTCCTACTCTCTATCCAAATTCAACTCCTGGATTTGGAAGGTCTCTCTTTGACATCTTACTCATTACAAAACTTCTCTTCTGTACATCATTCCCAGATGTTTAAGCCATGACTTCATTTCTAGATCTGCTATAGCAAAATATGCAGGTAGCCTTACTATCTTCACTGGATGTCTCTTAAATTGACACACATTGCATGTCTATCAAGAATACTTCACTCTAAGCTGAATGTAGTTTTCGCCTTTGTATCTGCTGCCCACTGTCGTCTTCATTATAGATGACTATCTCACAAATATTTTAACAATTCACATATCCTTCAGCAAGCAATACCCTAGAATAAACTTAGTTCCATGCCAAACTCCTGGAGAACATCTGTACAGAGGTCTGAATCAGGACCCCATCTGCTCAAAAAATTGTTACAGATTACAAGTGATTGGATCCTATCATGGATATATCTTGGTTTTTCTGTCCAGCACCCTCACTTCCTTTGGGGGACTGCTCCTCCTGTCCAATCATGTGATTCTGGTGGGGGAGAGCATAGCCAATCAGAGTCCTCCCTTGAAATTTTCAATCTGGCGTGATTGAGCTTAGAGTCAGAGTCCTTCCTTAAAATTGTCAATTTTGAGCTAGCATTTTATCTCATAAACCTGGAAGAAGAAAGGGAGCCACAAACAGTTATCTTTCCTGCCATATGGAAGAATCTATTTTAGGAGAAATAAATGAGGTCAAAAAACAAAGGAAAGCAAAGGCAAAAGATGGACAGAGATATTCTTGATGGTATCATTTGAGCATCTGGCCCAAATGACCTACCTTAGACTTCCCAGTTATATAATCCAATCATTTCCTTTTTTCTTCAAATGACTCTGATTTAGGTTTCTGTCATTTGAAAATGTACTTTCCCATAACTGCCATTGTCAAACTGATCACCTTCTATCTGGTTGCCTGGCTCCATCCATATCTCAGATGTATTCTGTGTTCCAGCAACCCCTCCTCTTTTTGTGTAAATAAGACAATACTCCATACTTGGCTCCTTGTGGCCCACTATCAGTGAACACAAATCTAGCAGTATTAGATTCCAAGTGGTAATGGAGCAGACATTTTGGAAGTAGCCATCCAATCAAGAAGTTGGTCTTCAACATCAGGGGAGTGTGAAGTAGGAGCAAATAGACTTTAAAAAGAAAGAATGGGGCATCCTAAAAGGGCATATATTACAATAATGAGGAAATCTAGAGGTGAACAATGCTCAGAAAGGAAGAAGAAGAAGTTGAAGTTGATAGGAATGTGTTTCTCAGTTTTTTTCGGCTTCCTCTAGTTATTCGTGTTATCTCTAGTTAACTATTTACCACTAATTGTATGTAGTTGCTCATAGTTACTAAAATAAGAAGTAGGATGTTAGAATTGAGTGCAATGTATGTTTCTGACCCTCTAGGCTTACATCAGTTATTCTAGTTGTCTCTAGTATCTAGCTATTAGTTAGCTTGTTGCTAGTTAACTAAGTGTATAATATCTCTGTCTCTAGTTTTCTATTGTTGTTATTTGCTTTTCTAATGAGAAATAAGAAATTACATTTGAGAGGAATATGTTTTTTAGGTTCTTAGTTTACTTTAGTCATTCTAGTTATCTCTAGTTAACTAGTTATCTAATCAACACTGGTTAGATCTAATTGTCAGTAATTATTCAAGCAAGAAATGAGAAATTGGAATTGAGATGAAAGTATTATTCTGAGATTCTCAGCCACTTGGTTCACTCCAGTTATTCTAATTATTTAGTTAGCTAGTTACTAGTTAAGATGACATGATTCTCTATTTTTTTCTAGTTTTCTATAGTTGTGACTCATAATTCTAACATGGAATAACATAGATTTGAGAGAACTTTTTTGTTCTTTGCTTCTTGGCTTCCTCTAGTTATCTCTAACTACCTTTCTTACTTAGTTACCACTAGCTACATCTTGTTATCAATAGTTGTTTATCAAGCCTGTTTCCTTTTCTAAGGGACCCGGATGAACTCCCTTTCCCAGCGTCCCTTTGTCTAAGGGGGCCACATGACTGGTTCTCCCCTACAGAATGTGAGCAGAAGTGATGTGTCTCTTTTAGACTGAGGCAAGTAAGAGTGGATGTATTTTATCCATGCTCTCTCTCTCTCTTTTTCCCCTCCACAATGATCTTAGAGACCATGCATTGAAGATGGTGGCATTATACAATTGAAGGAGTCTGGGTCCCTGAATGACTGGCTGAAATAGAGGCCCCTCTGCCTCCTACTGACCACATTGGACTTTGACTTGAATGAGCAAAAGACCTTTACTGACAAGCCACTAAAGCCTTCAGATTTGTTATAGCATTTATCCTATCCTGAAAACTACACCCTATCATAGTACTTATCATAGTCTATTGTACATTGTTTTAGTTCTCTGTCTCTTTCATTAGATTGTGAGTTCCTTAGGGGGCAGCTCTACTTACTGGGTAGAGAGAAGAGATTTGTAATGATTTTGATCTAAATGATAGAGTTCAAAGATCAACTAGTAGCTCACACACAATAGATTGAGGGACCCTTAGTCTACATATTAATAGCTGAGTCACATTTTAAATCGCTCATAAGCAACCAACAAAATTTTTCTAAAAAGGTGAATTTCTCTTATGAAGTCCATAGATGTCAGTATAACATAGAACAAATACATTGAAAACTGGCTACATGGGATATAAAGTATGCATAGCAAGGATATTTTGAAATTCATATATTTGGGGACTATGAAATGGCAGTTTGATTAGGCATTCTGGGTAAAAATTCAGTCAACCAAACAAACACAACTAGCCAAACTAGTATTTGGCAATACACAGCCAAAAAGAAATTTTGTTTTCGAGAATTTTTCACTTTAACAGGTTGAGCCATCATATATACAAATGAGTCCAGTGTTTTAAAAATTAGTGTTTATAATCATTAAGAAAATTTAACTAAAATCTCATTGGTCTCTAGTGCATGTTTTGAAATATGACAGGCATTTTCTGAGCTGGTAGGAAGCAGAAACTTGTAGTGTTAGGTGGAAACATTCTTCATTGAGTCTTAGGAATGGTAAATGAAGAAATTTCTGAGAAATTTCTAGAACATTCAGACTATGCCACTTCCTGAATGGGTTCATCTAGTTCAGAAGGAAAATGAATTCAAAAAAACCAACCAAACAAAAAAACAAACCCAAAACAAAAACCAAAACCTGGAATTTATCTCAGGGTCTACTTGATGCCAAATAACCACTTTGCTTTTATTTTTCATTTTTCAACTATCCTTTTGGCTTTGTTCAATGCAACCTGAGTATTGCAGTATTACATAGTGCTATAGGGCACTGATCAACTCTGCTATAATTCAATGTGCTGGTTTTACTACTGTACATGTATTCCTATAACAGAACTTCTAAGCAAAGTGCAGAGTGAGAGACAACTACTGTGCTACTAAAAGACAATGAGATAAGGTTGTGATTTTCAAAATGGAAGTTTTTATTAATAGTTATAATTGCATATGTGGCACATTCCTTAACCCAATTACATAGAGGACATGCCCACTTACTCCTCCTAGAGTTAAAAAGGGACAATTAGGTTCATATTCATATGCTAATAAGCATTGCATTATTTAAACCTGTTTTTCTTTTTAAACCACAAAAATAAGAATTGAGCAGTGGCAATGGAAGCATATAAAGTAGTAATTACCTTCTTCAAAGTGCAGCTTTTCACATAAATACATTTCAGCTAGCAGGTTTATAGCTATTATTCAACAGTAAAATGTGGTGAGTAAACCTTATTTTTCTCCAAAGAAATAGCTTTAAAATACAGAATATCAAGTTACCTTAAAAATATCTCGAAGGAAAGCAAAGTTTTGCTACAAATGCTGCAGACTTCCCATTTTTTGTATTTGAAAACTCTTCATGGAATATGCTATAACCTCCGTTTCATTTTTTTTCTTTAAAAAAAAAATTCAGCGGGAAGGGGATCAGAAAGTATCTCCGTGTTCTCGCTAATTAGTATTTGTTGTTAGACTCTGGAGAGATTGGGGAACATGGTTATTTTAGATTTTGGAAATTAATCCTAATAGATATCTCAGAATATCTCAGTTTTGAGATGTGTCTCTCATAGTGAATATTCAACAACAGGTTATTGTTTTACATTTGTTAGGTGGGCTGGCTGATGGTTAATAAAAATCAAGCCATGAGAAAATTGCTCCCTGACTTGCTTGAGGGACAGATTTTTATTTACCAAATTTGTCAGGAAATAAACAATCACGAAATCCAAGCAAATTCACACCTTGGTCTGGATGTTTTGTCCTTCTTAGGCCACACTGAGCATTGATTATGTGGCAGATAATGTCAAGCATTAGTCCATTATTGAACATTACCTATCACACATGCATCATGCCAATTTCACCAAGCAACCTGCGTGTCTGCTGCTTCTCTGCACATTTCACATACCAAAAACACTAGCTGAAATAAAGATGAGCATGCAACACACTGCTGTGGAGTTTTCCTCTCAATCAGGACTCACAGAAAACAGAACTGTGAGTTTTTCAGGTACCTCCATTCATCTAGCACAAAAGGCAAATGATTCTTATGCATACCAACTCACAGTGCAACCTTGGGTAAGTCACTTAACCTTTCTGTGCCTGAATTTCTTCATCTGTCAAATGCCTGTATTAATGAACATCTGTCCCACAGGGTTGGTGTGAGTATTAAATGACATAATAATTATAAAAAGGCTTAGTAAACTATAAAGTGCTATACTAGTGCAATGTGGTAATAGCAATAATAATCTGTTAAAATGGGTGTGGCTTTTGTGTCTGCTGCTGCCTTTTTGCCTTAGAAGCTAGACATTTGCCCTTTTAAAAAAATCAGAAATTCTGAATCAATCTGTCTGCTTATTCTGAGTTTATGAGGTTGTTCCAAGGTGATTGCTGTCTAGCAAATTGAACAAACTGTCACCTCTAGTTCAGAGCAGAAATAAACTGGAAGATATGCTCTGTTCCACAGCATTCGAAGTCTGGTAAAATTTCTCTCTATATAAGACAAGGATAACATGGTCAGAGGGGAACTATGCATGCAAATTCTGCTTAATAGTGCCATATAAGCAGTAAAACCACCAAAAGAAAGAATCACATTTTGAACCTAATAGGTAGTACAAATGAAAGAGAAAAGGCTACTTTTCATCTGTGTTTTTCTTCATGAAATAATTCTAGGTATTTATAACTTCTGTAGTGAAACCCACAGGTAGAATAGAAATTTTTTTAATCAATGGGAAAGTGAATAGCAAGCACATAAGGCTTTGTAAGCCATGAAATCTCAATGTGCAATATATTGTTAGATTTGTGTGAATATATTGCTTTGGACAACTTGATCTTATTGCTGATCTAAATGCTATGATTTCACAAGTGCCAAATGAGCCTGCTGTCCTCAGAAATGTGCCTGTTAGTTGACTGTAATCTGGATGTTCACTTTTAGTTGGAGCTTTATTCTAGGTGTTTAAGACTTTTACTCTTCTTCTGATTTTTCTTATTAACATATCATAAGTACTTGTGTGTTATTTAAAATTATAGCAAAACAGATCTGTTGCCTTTACAACTGAAAGTAAAAAAAAATTAAGATGATTTCTTGATAGCCTAAGAGAAGTGATTTTCTATGGTGTTAAGGGGTTTCAAATTCTTTTATGAGAGCAGGATTCAAAAAGAAAATGAAAAAGCATATAGGAAAAGAGTGTCTGAGGTTAGTAAGTGCCCCATGGAAGGGGTAAGAGTTGGACCCGAAAGAGGCCTCACCCGCTTCAGCATTTTTCCCTTTAGATGCATTCTAGAGACATTTTATGACTGCAGTGACCTTGGAAAGACAGGATTGCACCATAGACACACACCTGTTACAGTCTTTAGAAGTTTGCTTCTCTCAGGCAACTGGCCAGCTTAAAAGAATGTTAATCAGGAAGAGGTTTATGAGGTAACATCCCTTGGACTCTCCTCTCTGAAGCCCTTTTGATACCAAGCAAAAGGTTGTTCAATCAGTTGCTTATCAGGCCTATCTTAATTAAACCTTGGAAATCAGTATGCAAGTTAAATTGTTGTTAGGCTGTTACTACACTGTCTTAGAAAGTGTGCACTCTGTTCATTTCTGAAAGGAGATTTTCTTCATCTTGAGAGTCACAGCTGGAGTAGATCTAAAATCTAACACCAACCAGGAAACCTCCTGCTGGGTGCAGTTTCCTAGTTTTCAGCATAATTATGCAAATCCATTTTTGACATTAGAGAAAGGCCAATGACAGTGTCAAGCAAATGTTATCCAATTTTCACTTAGCCCCATTTTAGGTATTCACAGAGCTGATGTTCAAGCACTAAAATATGTGAGTCATTTAAATGTCTAAGGGAGCTGCAGTTTGGTTCCTGCTACTGGAGTGGTTCAATTAAAAGAAGAAAATCATCTACACAAAGGCCTATCCACTTCTATCTCCTCAACCAGCAATGGTGCTTTCAGTTTATGTGCAATTTTTGTAACATTCACAGGCGGTTTCCATGACATTCACTACTGCGAATTCTGCTTTTCTGGAATCAGGCCGTGTCTGAGTGTAAAACAGAAGCACCTGCAGCCAGTCTGATTCTTCTGTTTTGTTGTGTTTTGTTTATTTGCTTGTTTTTATATAGCTCTACCCAGCACAGCTACAGTGGTCCAGGAAACCATAAACATTATGTGACTTTTCAAATAGAATAATTTTCTGGGTACAGAAAAATGTCTTATTGGTTACGGAGGCTGTGGACATTATGAGCTGGAAATAACCATAGTATGACCTAGAATGGCCTGTATATTGTACATACGAGTTCCTTGAAGCCTGTTACAAATGACTTGTCCAAGGTCTCTGAGTAAATCAGTGGCATAGCAAGGAAAACACAGATTTTCTGACATCCAATCCAGTGTTTGTTCTGCTACATTACATTGTTTCCAGAAAATGTCTGATGATCGGGCAGCAGCCTTTACAGAGGCATTGTCACGGTCCTGTTCATGGCTGGACTTTGAAGTGTTTCCCTAGTTCTTGGACTCTTGGCTTGGAGGAATCACAAGCCTTGACACACATGAGGGAGAGAGGTGACAGACACTCAGCAAGTATGCGTGAAGAATTTATTGTAAGGAAAGTTTAAGGGTGCGTAGCGAAAGTACATTTCCTAAGGGGAAATGGGTCTGTCTCTGCGTGTGGAGAAGACACTATCTTCTTCTATATAAGTTTTTCCTTTTATATGCTAGTAGTATATGTTGATGTAAAGGTCAGTTATAATTACTGGATTTTTCGAGGTATGGGCATAACTTAAACCTTATGCTCCAGACATTCCTTTCTCTTATACTTGTGATGGGGAAAGTCACCATTTATGGTGTTTTTCTATTTTCTGATTCATGGTCACTGTTCCATGGTCTAATTACCCCATTCTTTAGGACTGAAATAACTGTTTTCCCTGGTTATTTTTCTGTAACTATTTCCTTCTTACTCTTTTTCTTTAACTGTTTCCTCCTTCTTGTTTTTCTGCTCCTATCCTCCCATTATCTCTTGCTTTTCTGTCCCTAACATTCCATTACCTCTTGTTTTTTTGTCCATAATAGCAATATGTGCATCTTCTTATGCCATGAAATTTGGGGAGATTTTCAAAATCTATCGCTGAGGACCAGAAACCGAAGTCTTACCTCTACTAAAGCAGGAAGCTTGGCTGTTTGCCCAACAATGATGGTGACTATGAAGAACAAATGACCCAGACGATGGTGTTTTCTAGAAGGCTGACTATTGAAGAAGATTCCCACATTCCAGAGAAGATCAGTTAGCTTTGAGAGACTCTGATGACTTCACCGATACAGGTTTTTCTGGTTGAGCAAGCTGGACTCCATGATAGCTGTGGCAACCTTGAGATCCAGGAAGTCTGGAAAATATTCACAGTCCATTAAGAAATGTATTATGAATTTTCAAGCCTTATCATAGAGTGACTTGGGCGATTACCAGGGTAGATTACCAGGCTTTTAAAGACTGCAGGCTAGAGAACAAAGAGGGTGAACCAAGAAGGATGGAAGGAGAAAATGAGACCAATACAGAAGAGAAGATAATAGGACAAATGAGAGAAATGTAAGGGCAGGAATTCAAAGAAAGAAGGCAGAGATTCTTTTTTAGTTTCCATAATGGGGCTCAGATGGGCAGATCCTGTGAATATAATAGATAGGATGCAGGGTGCAAAGACTGAATGTAGTGTAAAAATAGAGGTTCAGATGAACCAAACTCTGAAAACCAAATCAAGAAACTGTTTCTCCAAATCTGAACAAAAGTAAACAAAAGCTAGAGGTGGGAGAACAAATCTGATGTAAGAACCTACAAAGCAGAGCTGAAACACTTATTTCCGGACCAATGTGTGGTGTTCTGTGTTGGAGGTTGTTACGGACTGAATGTTTGTGTCTCCCCAGAATTCACATGTTGAAATTCTAACCCTCAAGGTGATGGTATTAGGAAGTAGGGCCTTTGGGAGGTAAGTAGGTCATGAGGGTAAAGCCCTCATGATGAGATTAGTGCTCTTTTAAGAAGAGACACGAGAGTTTGCTTTCTGTCTCTCTCTCTCCACCTTGTGAGGATGCAGCAAAAAATGGCCATCTAAAAACAGGGAAGAGGGCTTTCACTAAAACCTGACCATGCTGGTACCCTAATCTTGCACTTCCAGCCTCCAGAGCTGTGAGAAGTAAATGTTTATTTTTGAAGCTACCAAGTCTATGATATTCTGTTATAGCAGCCCAAACTGACTAAGATAGTGGTGAAACAAGACCCAATTAAAGAAAGCACTATATGTTTTTGCAAACAGTTATATTCCCAACACCTACTACAGTGCCTGACATGTAGTAGTGGTTTAATAAATGTTTGTTGAGTGAACCAATGATTGAAATATGTTCTCTCTGAAACAGCTACTCTTTTGAGTTGGGTCATTGGCCATAAGGACAGAAAAAAAATTCCAGAGGATGTGTAGAATGAGAAAAAAATGGCAGAAGAATGTGGGGGTGGAGTTTGAGGTCACAAACTGAGGGGCCTGGATGGATACCTAAATGATAGACTTTAGTACAGTTTATTATTCTCCTGATGACAAGCTTTGTGTTTTGATTTGCATAAAATGAGATGATGTCTCTTTGTGAGCATACTTTGAAGTCTGGAGTGTCAATGTAAATCTGAATTATCACCATTGTGCACCTTAGTTGATTCAAAATAGGTTTGCTCTTTCTGATCCATTCCCTTGGGGTTTTTCTTGGTACAAGCTGTGTGTGGGATATACACAGATTGAATAAATCTCAAAGCATTTCTTCTCTTTCCCTATATGAAAAGGGCTAATGTCTTCACATTTCTTGTTAGGCCCATATGTCACTATTTGTATTGACATAAAAAGGAAGTCTTTAATGCCCTTATGATCAAAGAGCACAAGCAGAGTCACTGAATTACCATACCAAAGTATTTATTGGCCATGAAAATTCAAAAGCACCCACGAAGTGTTCATAAAAGAGTCCCCCACCCCCTCAATTGTTTGTTTCTCTGTGTTTTTGTGGCAAATTACAGATTGACCTCAAATTTAGACTCATAGGAACTACTTAAAAAATGCATGGTAAACAAATGAATGAATGGATGAACTCAGAGGTAATTATCTCCTACAATAAAGGAGATTTTTAGATGTCTCACTGTTACCCATTAAAGAAAAAAAAATAAGTATTATAACTTTCTTTCCCCTAGTCAACTCCTTATAACCTCAGCTGCTGGGTCATGATGTCCTTGGCATTTAGCAGAATGAACTATTTGAAAATGAATCATTACAGAGCATTAATTTTTGAAAAATACAAACCCTTGCTGCTTAGATTACTGGTCCTTAATAGTTTAACCTAGTATGTCTGGGTTTGTAGCCTGCCTCCCTCACTTGCTATTAACTTTGTACAGGTTTCTTCATTTCTAGTGTCTCAGTTTCCTGTTCTGTAAAATTATGGGTAATAACAGTGTCCATTCTGTAAGGTTATTATGAAGTTTGTATGATTTTCAATGTAAATCATTTTATAATTGGGCTTGGCACATAGAAAGTGCTCAAGAAATGTTTTTCATTATTATTAGTTAAAAATGTTTTATTAGCTGGTAGTTGGAAATCTGAAAAAAGAGCTGCTGGTTTGTTTGGAAAGATGGTAAGTCTGTTTTTGGCAGATTGAATTTAATGTGCAGGTAACATACTCTGTGATGCTATCTAGAAATTTGTTTTAAATGTACAATGTCTCTTAGGATAGTAATTGAGTTGTAGAGAAAGAGACTGAGGAGAAAACTATGGAGAGGTAAAAGCTGAAGCTGAAAGAGGAATGAGACCATCTTGGGAGAGAACATAGAAAGAGAAAAGGACTGCAGGCCTGAACCTTGGAGAAAACTCATAATTATGGAGTCAGAGGAGAAGAAGCTAGCAAAGTCAGCAGAGGAGATGTCAGAGAAGTAGAACTATAATACCTCCACAAAACAAAAAGAAGACACCTTTTAGAAGGGGTAGTGAGTCAACGTTTCAAATACTTCCGCACAGAAATCAAGGATGACAAGGTTGAGAAGTCTATTCATTTTTGACACTTTACTTCTTTATGGCAAAGATTGAGTTTTATCAATATTTATAATACATTTGTATTCCCAGCACAGTGCCTGGCTCATGGTAGGTGGTCAATGTATATTTGTTAAGTGAATGAATACAAAGGATGTCAGTAAAAGGAATTTACATGGACTTTTTGTGACAGAAGTCAGACTGCAAAAGGTGAAGAGTAAATGGATGATGAGAAGATGAAAGGTTGCTGGTTGAGAAAATGATAATAAAAGAGGTGGGAGGATTAGGATGGTCGCTGAAGGAAGTCACAGGGTGAATAATAGGCTTTTTAAAAAAATGTGGTGAGAGGGGAAATGGTGCATGTTTTTATGTAGAGAGAAGAGAGATTGAAGATGCCTCAAGAGAAGGAGTAAATGATGAAACAAGGATGGAGAGAGAAATACAGGATGGGAAGAAGAGTACAAATGGAGCACCTCATCCTCTGAGAGTGAGGAAGAAAGGATGGATGGCAACACAAAAATATTGTGAGTTAGGGAAGGAAGGTGTGGCAAAGGTGAGATTTGGAGATCCAAAGGAAAGGGCACAAGAGGGAGCTCACTTCTGGTGGTCTGAGTCTTCTCTGTGTCTGGAGAGGATGAGATTGCCATGGGTGTGGCTGGAGATTTGAACAGGAAAGATTGGGAACAACTCTACAGAATGCTCTCTCTCTGATCTATGGGGTGCAGGGGTTGGCCATTTGATGTATTTGGGTTCTAAAATTATTTCCTAAGAATATTTTGTATACCTTTAATGAGTTTAAGTCATTAATAGTAAACGAGAGGAATTGTAGATAAGTCTTTTAAGAACCAAGCAGCATTTTTAAAAAATGATGTAAAATCATGTCAAGTTCTAAGAATGTTTGTTATCAGTAGTCACTTTGGCAGAACTTAATTAATTTTATTTTATTAGACTTTCTCAACTCTAAGGCAATAAAATTTTAAATCTAGGAGAAGAGATGGATTAGGGTTTTCATTACAATAATTCAAATGGGTAAATTACTGTTTTATAGACATACACCTTATGAATGTCAGTATCACATTTGTAGCCCTGTGGATTCCAGGTTCTGAATTTAATCAGACTTTGCTGAACAGTCCATATTCGTTAGGCTTTTGTTGTTGCTGTTGTTTCTGTGTTTCAATTTTTTTGCCTCATCATTTTTTTTTTCAGAAGAGAAAGACTCACTGTGTATCTGCATGGGAACAACTGGACTGAATCTGAGTCAAAATTTTCAATTCGATTTTGTTAGTTTTCCTTAGAGTTTTGAGATTCTTGTAATGAGCTGAGCTGATTTCAGCAATAGAATTCTACCAAGAACCGCACAAACATGTAGTCCATGTTTCCTCTAGCATACAAATAAATTACACTAGATTCCTGAAACATACACACTCCGCCCACCCCAAGTAACACAATCTTGTAACCAGCAAGGCTGTGTGTCTGGGTGGGGGAATACTCTAGAATGAAAACATTTCTGTTAGAAAGAGATTACTTAGAATGTCCAGGTATTCTACTTCAACAGCTATAGCAGCCATGTAAGAAAAATTACTTATTTTTCTTTGTGGCATTGGAGGCTCCTCAGGAAGTATAATAAAAAGTTAAATGGCTTTTAACATCTAGATTTCATCTAGATTAACATCTAGACAGGATCCCTTTCTTTTTGCTTCAGTGAAGCAATTTTTGTGAGTCCTGCCATTTTAGGTCTGGATCAAAATTAATACTTGGTGTTTCCTTTAGTTCTGGGATAGCTTGTAGCTTTTGTCTTGGCCAATTTATCTAGCAGCTGATTTTGTCCTGCAGTTCCTTGTGATTTTTTCCTTGCATTCTGCTCTTGGGCAATAAGAGAATTCTTTAAAAGAACTTCAATGTGTGGTTTAAAATCTGAATTTTGATTGCTGAGAGTTTCAAGGTTTTTGCTTTCTGTTTTTATGAAGCAAGATGTTTTGATTTTTGAGAATTCATCCATCAATTGATCGAGCATATTTTTCATGGATTTGAAATTACTTTTTAATACCTTTGTCCTTTGTGTTCAGTACTTTTAGGATGGACACTATAATTATGGTCCTTTGGGTATGAATACCTGAGGCTCAGATGCTGCCACATTTTGTGCCTTAATGTAAAGATATAACTTTAATTTTCAGGCACATAAGTGTAAAGGCTATATTCCAATAATTATTCCCTATCCTCAGTAAATTTTATAACTGATCAAGTTTCCATCTTAATTTTGTCCAGTAGATAGCCTCAAATCAAATTTGAAGCCCACTTTCAATAACTTCATCCAACCATAGATATGCATTTCTAGTCACTAATCTTTCCCTGGCTTTATTATTTTCCATTTTCCCTGTTTCTTTAAACTATTTGTTTTTTCTTCTTTTATACATGCTTATAACCTCAAATACTTTGCAGGAGGAGGTGGGTGATAAGTAAATACATATAAGTGGTCCTGATAGCATGGACTTCCTGTAACCTCCCAGTTTTCTGGAGGATACTTTAGGAAATTTATCACCTCCAATGACCAGCATGTCTAAGAATATGAATATTTTTCTAGTCATTTCCTAAGAGGTTTGCACCACCATCTTACCATTACAAGTGCAAACATCTCTGGAGGAGCTACACTGCATATACCCAGGGGAGCTTTCCAGTCGTGACTTATTATTTTACTCCCGAATGTCAATAACATTGGAAAGTGGTCCTTTGAAACAGAGTTGTGGAAAGTGTCTTAACAAGTTAGGGCCATGCCATCTTACACTCATGGCCACTGCTTTGTACTGCAGCAAGTATTGCAGTATTCAGAGGCATCTTGCTGTCAACTCTCTAAATATTCTATGACTTCTGTCTTTTATTACTTTGAAGCATGAATGCTTACTTAAACTAAGGTAATGCGAAGATATGTGATACTTCTAGGACATTTTTAAAATGGACTTTGAATGGCAAAGTCTCTAAGAATGGTCCTTCCTCTTCAGGAAGCTGTGCTCTATGACCTTGAGTCAGCAAGCATAGTGTTGATATAATCCTCCAGAGCCAGAATGGGGGTTGGTATGTCTGAAATGATCTGTCGATTTTGGGGGCCAGATGCCACTTGTGTTCTGTTGACTCAGTTGATGAGAACTTTCTGTGTGCATATTTTGAGCAGGACTAATATTGGTAACTGCCCTTTTGATTTAGGAGACATTTAGTGATGCTATTTTACCATCTAGAACCTTTTACTGGCCATCAAAAATGTCAAATAGAAGGCCGGGCGCGGTGGCTCACGCCTGTAATCCTAGCACTCTGGGAGGCCGAGGCGGGCGGATCGTTCTGAGCTCAGGAGTTCGAGACCAGCCTGAGCAAGAGCAAGACCCTGTCTCTATCAAAAATAGAAAGAAATTAATTGGACAGCTAAAAATATATATAGAAAAAATTAGTCGGGCATGGTGGCTCATGCCTGTAGTCCCAGCTACTTGGGAGGCTGAGACAGTAGGATTGCTTGAG
>CAUYSK010043785.1:0-22848 GCA_963575035.1 Avahi laniger | reverse complement strand
CTGACATGGTATTTGGTTTTGGGTATCTGTTACTTTGGCATTATTCTTGTTTGCCTCTTTTTATTTTTGCCAGTGTACTATACCTCAGTCCTATTTGAAAGACCTAATCGAAAGAAAAGTCATAGAAATAATAAGTAAAATGATTTGTTTTATAATTTATCCCCCATGTCCAGTTTGGTTAGTTTGTGTTATGCAATAGAAGTGAAATATCAGGTTTTTATCCCTGTGCCCTTTTTATCATTAAAATTAACACAAAATACGCATTCTCTTTTGTTTCATACTTACTGGGATATTGAGTGTTTAAAAATTATGATTGATAAGTAAATTATCTTTCCATTCTTTAAAGTCACTACACCTACATATAGTCTTTCTGGTAGTCACCATGATCAGACAATCTCCAAAAGTCTTACAAATAAAATATTGAGAGGCTTTATTCGATTAACTAAATTCTTCAGGGTACAAAGGGTGATCCTTAAGTTGAAATGTCAGCTTTATTTAGCCTGGTGACAAATGAATTAGCTGATTGTGGAACTCAGCAACATTTCATATATTATAAACATGTATCACATTTTATCAGGAGCATATTGTATGTTCTATAAGGTTGAGGAACATATTTTCAGCTTTCTTTTAAATAAAAATTGAGTATATTTTCCTATTTTATATCAGGTAACTAAATTATCGTAGTTGTGTGGGAAAAAATTGCAAAGGTGCTTTGACAGATATAATCCTTTCGGTGCTCTATCTGATCAAAGTTGAGAAGTTGATAAGTTTTTTCAGAGCAAGCTTTATCATTGTCTCTGATTTCAGTAGAATAATGATTTAATGTTAGACAATGATGTTTCTGCTTGGATAAATCAGAGATAAATTACAGTTACATGGTTAGATACATCTCTTGTCACCTATACTTTATTGTAGTTTCTACATAACTGTAAACCTGAAAGATGAATAGTTTTGGTTTGATTTTTGTTTAAAACTGAAGAGTATATCTTAATGTTACAGACAAATGAGTAAAATGTATTTCTGGTGAGGTCCAAAGTAGAAATTAGTTGGGCAAAAATGCTATGAATGAAAAAGTATTTTAAACGTAAAATGTTCTTTGTGAATATGTAAGTACAGTATAAAGATTGCTTTCATCCCATTTATTCCCTTCCTTTAAAATAAACTAGTTTACAATTGGTAGATCTGTCTATATATAAATATATATTAAAGAGCAAAGATATATATCTAAAAAATCACCTAAATCTGCTTTATTAGACTACAGTTCACTTATTGCATAGAAACTGGACTTGGCTTTACAATCTTAATGTACTTTTACTTTTCCTCAAGATATGAATTTATTATTCTCTTGAAACTGAATTTTCTTTTACTACTTAAATCATTTATGTATATCTGGTAAATTATGACCAAATTTTTGTTAGATTGCATACAGTAAATTGAAATACACACTTGGTACACTACGGGATTGTTGTGCTTTTGTTTTGGTTTTAGTTGGAAATAAGGTTTGACATAGATGGCTTGTTACTGTTAATTTAAAATATTCTGTAATTGTCCATTACCTTTTATGTTGTGTTGTGACAGATTTGGCTATATTTTTAGTCAATTGAAATATAATACTTTAAAAGTTTGTTTTTAGGTAATCCAAAGGAAAAATGTTTATACTCTTGAATATGTTAGCCTCAGCCTATATAAAAATTTCTTTGAAGTAAACATTTTACCAGAAACAGAATTGACAGATTTTTCTACTTGCTGACTGCCTAACTTATTTTGTTTTGTGATCTCGAGGGACTTCCTTTTCCCATGTAGATCTTTTTAAAAAATAGTTTTAGTACTAAGGTATACTACTGGACATTTCTATTTTTTTAAGTATATTCTTTTTCTGACTTACAATTTCAGGAAGTTGATAGATACTAAGAACTTGATTGGTCTCAGAGGTAAAAATGGAATACTCATAATTTTATCTATAGAACTCTGGCAGAATTATGTTACACATTTGGTGAAGTTTTGTCTTGTAATTTATATTTTAAATGAAAAATATTTTAGAGCTTCTAATTTTAATGAAGAGGAAGAGTATAAACTGTTTCTTTCATATTCACTCTGTAGTAACAGACCCTCTCAAATCAAGATCATGTATTTATTATTTCTTAAAATTCTCAGACAGCTACTTCCATATGGTCCCCTCTTTGTCATAGTTCTTGGCTCTCATTTTTCTTATTTACTAGATGTTTTGCTAAATTTTAGCACCGTAGCAATTGAGAGCTTAAAAAAAGAAACATTTCAGGAAGGGGAAACTGAACAGTAATGAGTAGCTTTGAAATTCCGGGGGAAAAACACTAGCTAGTTTAGGTAGAGCCATCCTGATGGAGAAGAGTGAGCTAAATGAGTTAATTCATGTAAAGTTCTTAGAATACTGGTACATAATAGGTGCATAATACATCTTGGTTGTTTAATAATTGATAAGAACCAAGAGGAAAAGAAGAAATGAGAAAAAGGGGAAAGGAGGGAAAAAATAGGAAATAAAAGGATTAGGACTTGGAAATTTATAGTAACACAATATGGTGTAAACGGCCTGGAGATTGCTGGAGTAGTGTAATGTGAGGAAAAGTGTGAAGGAAAATAGGTTTTAAAAAATCTTAAATTTTTAAAACTTCAATAAGTTTTATATTTTTAGGATTTTCTGAACATAGCATGACGGGTTTAGATCCATTTTTCTGAAGAATGATTCCAAAAGCTACCAATTTTGTGTGCCCACACTTGCCGCTGTGCTATATACATTATTTTATCTAATCCTCTGTAAGGTAGGTGCTAATTGTCTCCATTTTATAGATGAAGAAAGGCTGTGAAATTCAGAAACTTGGCTAATTTAACGCAGCCATGATAGAGCTGGGATTTGACCAGGTCTGATTCTGAAACCCATGCTCTTTCTTGAAGGCTCTGTTGCTGCCTCATTAAACAACTCTTTTGTAGAATTTCAGCTCTTTAAAGGAGTGTGTCTGTGGAGATTTATATTTTTCCTATAAAGCAGCTATGTTAGGAATTTTGTGTCCTTCCCCCCACCAACAAATATCCTTACTACCTTTTCCTCTTGATAGCAATTGTTTTGTCACTTTGACTTTTAAGAAGACACAACCTCAGTGTAGCACATGCTATTAATCAGCTGTGGCATTTTGATTTTTAAAAGGATGGTTTTTATCTGAAAAACTAGATACAAAACCCCAGTTTTTGTGCCGTTCAGTCACCCAGATCCTTAAACTTAACTATGGTACATAATATACTCGTTAGAACTAACAAACAGGTGTTTTCATAGTCACATTAGGATTTAAAATGGAAAGTTTTTTTCCTGCTGTATCCCTGCTTTCAAGTGAAATTAATTCTAGGTAGTTTAAGATGCTTTAGGGATAAGCACACTTTAAAAGATGTTTTCTAGCCCTGAATTTTATGACAGTGGGTACTTAAATTTGGAGTACACTAGCTATTGAGAACAAAATTTTGGGTTGTAGAGAGGGATGGTTGAGGCCATTATGAAATGGGAGAATCAGCATTTTAAACACTGTAAACATAAAAACACTTTCTTCTGCCTGCTGTTTGTAAAAGCTCTTTGGGAAGATCTTTTACGAAGACCAATTTTTTTTAATGTAAATTACCTACCTAATATAAGTGTCCTAAGACATGTATGTAAACTTCCGAAACTGTTTTGTCTGTGTATTTAGAAAATACACAAGAATATCAAACCTAAAAATATAAACTTGTGAGCACTAAACTGCTTCTGGCTTTGTGAATTTTATTGACTCTGACATTCAATTCAGATTTCTTTTCCAACTGTACTAATTTAGACTAATTGGGGTAGGGGGAACACCTTTGTAAACTTTAACTTATGTAAAATCCAGATACGTTTGTACTTAAGGTTTACAAGTTTGAATTATAGAATATTATGAGGGGTTTCTTTTTTTTGGTTTTGTATGTTTTTATTTGAAAGTACATAAATGACGAACTCTACCTCCTAGTAACCCTGCTTTGATTAATTAATAGCAGTTGCCAGGTGCGGTGGCTCCAGCCTGAAATCCCAAGTCACTCTTGAGGCTGAAAGCAGGAGGATGGCTTGAGCCCAGGAGTTCAAGGCTGCAGTGAGCTGTGATTGCACCACTGCACTCCAGCCTGGGTGCCAGACTGAGACTGTATCTCTTTAAAAAAAAAAAAAATGATTTGTAATCAGTGTATCTTTCATCTTTATTTACTTTTTTGATTCTCTGCAGGTTTTAGGAAACTTTATAAAAAACAATTCCTCTGAATTCCCGTATAATTTACCCTTGTGCATATAATGGATTGAAAAGTAAAGGTGACCAGCTTCATCCCATATTTACTGTATATTTGTGGATTTATTGATCACAAGTAAATAATATATTCTTTGAACCTTTATATTAATATAGAGGATCTAGTTAGTTTTTTAGGTTTTTTAATACTTAGAACAAAGGAAATCATAAAATGGCCACATATTCAGATTTTAATAAAGAAATGGGAGTTTTTAGTTTTTGGAGAAAGGCAAAGTAAAGGGGGTACCCACATAGCATTATCTCTAAACATGTAAAGGACTGTCATGTGGTAGAAGAATTAAGACATTCTGTGCAGTTCTAACAGGTAATTATTGGGACCACTTGTCTCAAGATTAAAAAGCAGTTTTAAATTATCCAAAGATAAAATGGGGTTGCTTCAGAAAAAAATCTGAATCTCCTACCACTGGAAATATTCTACATAAAGTGAAGATTATCTGACAGTCATTGTGGCTAAAGCAATATTGACCAAACTTCCCTATTTCAGAGTTGGTTTTTTTCCCCCAAGTGTCGGGATCATCACGGTTACCAACTTGTTTTGCTTAGTAAGCAGAAAATAATCGATAAAATTATATATGAATACTTGAAGGATATTTTCACACTAAAAAGGAAAAAAATTTAGAAAATTTAAAATTAAGACATCAAATTTAACTTAATGGAAAAAATTGCTATTTGAGCCTTTTTCTTTTTTACTGCACATTATCACCAACCAATGTTTGGGAGCTGGTGTAGGAAGCTAAATTATTGGTTCTATGATTAGATAAGAAAAATAAAGATACTTCAGAACTTAGTCTATGGCATAACTTTGTGAAGCTTGAATGAAAGAAGGAAATTACAGGAAATCTATTCAGCTACAGTAAATTTTAAAAATCAGCTTCATAACTGCATGGCACCTTACCTGCTATTAATACTACCTTATTGTCAACCAGATTTATTTTTTTCCCACCACGACCAATCTTAGATTTGGCAAGAAGAAAATGCTAATCTCCAAATGTGGTAAAGTATGTGTCAGAATCTTGGTGAAGGCTAAACACAAGACAGTCTTAACTTTCTGGCACATGTCCCAGTAGTTGGTGAGAGAGTAATTAATACATTAAATGGTTTCAAGATAATTGTAGAATTACTTAGGTTGAAAGAGACCTTAGGAGACTATCTAGTGAAGCATACCCAGAGAGGCTACTATAACGATTACAGTCAATTTTAGGACCATGGACTCCTGAACTTCCATTTCAGTATTAATTTCCCTGTATCAAACTGGTTAATTAAGTATTTGAGATTAAGGAAAAGTTTGAGATTAGAAGCTTAACAACTGCACTCAAATGCAGTGTTTGGCACATAGTTTGTGCTCAAAAATATTTGCTAAATAAGTAAAGGCATTAGCAACTTTAAGGATTTTGTCAGTTGCTATCATATGGCTTGTAGCTGTCAAGCCAATTTCGTTTGCAGGTATTCTGTGTTGGCGAGCACTCGATATATGAAGCCACACTGAGCCTTTGGGACCCTCTCCCCTAATACATACCCTAACAGGTGACTGTACCGCAAGATGATTTAATGACCAAACCTAACCTCTGTAGCAAATACTGCCCCAGAGATGTCAATGCAAAAGTACCCTTTCGTGATTTTTTTTACTTAAGCCATCTCCATAACTCAAAATACTCAGAAGTATCAGCCATTTGCTGCAAAGTATTTGTTTTAAATTAATGACTGGCATAGCTACCAGTAACATCTAAATGCCTAACATTCTGTCTATACAGGAAAAAAACTAGGAAGAAAGCCCTATTTGAGTTTTGATGTAGTCTAGAGTACAAAAATGCAGCAATAAAGATATTTAAGATCTGATGTTTAGTTGCCAATATGATTTTTGTATTTGTGAACAGGCAGATTGGATTTTGGCATTTGCATTTTTCCATACGAAAGATATATGTATTGACATGGAAGATAATATGGAACTCAGTAGCTCTGTCTACCTGTCCCCTAGTGGAGCTATCACCTTGGATTTTTTGTAGCAGCTGGATTCCTAAACTGGGATGGTGGCATTTAACAGAAACGTGTAATTCTCTCAAGCAGATTTTGCCACACTAATTTTTCAAGTAGGTGTTACTTAAATCATTAATACAATTTACTCATTTTAAAGAGCAGAGAATGTGGAAATTTGATCAACCCCCAAGAGTACTAGTCTAGGGCCGTGTCGTTTATAGCAAAGGAAAATTTGAAGAAATTTAGGACTTCACCTAAAGTCTAGAATTCTATATATGTAGGTATGATTTTTCTTTAATTGGTAGTCCCGAATTTGTTCCCTATTATTTTATTTCATAGACTTAAAGGTGTTCTTTATTAAAATATTCCATTAGACTGAAAGCAATTTTTTGGAGCCAGTAATCATTCTAAACTTTTATCCTATTCTTGTCTTTTGAAGGAAACTAACTCTTTGGCATTCTAATCTGTATTTGCTGGTCCTTCATTACTGCTGGTGACTTATACCACACTCAAATGTGAGCCCCTATTTCAGTCTTCAGACTCTTCCTCTGGTCATACATGTATTCAACAGATATATGTATATTGAATACCCATTTGTGAGAAAATGGTTAGGCCCTTTGATGGATAACAGATAATGAGTCGTGTATATACTGTTCTCAGTTATTATTGTACTGAAAGCCATTTGGGGTGGAAACAGATGCAAAATTAGACAAACAAGGAACTTTATCAAAAAGGCCCTTCAGGCCTGCCGTTAGCTCAGCGGTTCCTTCAACGAAAAGGCCCTTAGTTTTGGCTGTTAAAAGCAGGAGTGTGGGGGGGAGGTGACCGTATAAATATAAAATAGTGCACATTAAGTTAAGAGAATGCATACAGACAGCACTTGACATTGTCCCTTTCAACATAATAAAAGGGAAAGAATGTTTTCACCTTAAAAATGTATCTTATAGCCTTTTTGGGAAAAGATTTGTTACTTGTGGGCCTGATTTTTATATTAACTGACAAGCATAAAAAGATGTTTATGTTAGTTTTATCTTTTTCTGGGATAGTATATTTTCTGGGTGCTTCCTATTTCTCTATCAGCTGTGCTGGACAAGTCTGTAAAACTAGAAAAACTCTTCTTAGGAGACCCGGTTTGTACCCAGGGAAACTGCCATCTTAATAGAGTCTACTTACTGTTTTAGGGGCCTAGATGATGAAGGGGCTTTGAGCTAGAGGAGTTTTCCTATCCAATAAAACGGTTCAGTAAAATTGCAGGTATTTAGGGTTAATGTTCATTCCACACACTTTTTTTTGGTGAGGAAAAAAAATTACCTTTTCTCAAAGGATGAAATCACAAGCTTCTGTAGTTTTCTTCTTCCCTAAGTTATTAGAAAGGAAAGTGATAGCCTAAGTATCTTTAGTCAATTTTGATGTGCTTTTAAAAAATAACATATTTACACGCCCCAAAATTAATGTCTTAATATCAAATATTTAATCAGTGTTCAAAATCCCAATTGTCTCATTGGATTAGAATATGTCACTTGGATATATCCCTATTACCTAGGGTGTACGTGCGCACGTACGTACATGCACGCACGCGCTTTGCTGTTTGGTCAGCCTTCTGATCTATGTAGGAATCCGCAAACCTTCTGTAAAGGGCCAGACAAATCCTTCTGGCTTTGTGGACCATAAGGTCTTCATCACAAGTGCTCAACTCTGCTATTGTAGCATGAAAACTGCCGTAGACAGTATGTAAGTGAATACTGAGGCTGTGTTCTGCTGCTTATTTACACAATTCGGCAGTGGGCCACCGTTTGACCCCTGATCTGCAGGTTCCCCCTCACCCCTCTTTGTTCCTGTAATACGTACATTGAATAATGTGCCTTCTTGACATCCCTATTTCCTTTCCAGAGTTACGAATCTGGAATAGCAATGAGACTTACACTTTTGGTGGCACCATTTTAACTGAGAGGGATAAAAACCTTACCATCTCAGCTCTCATTAAACAGTAAGACCTTAATAGGAATTTAGTTATTCTATATCCCAATACCCAAGGTGTTTTTCCCCTCTAACACCGTGGTTTCTTTAGAAAGGAATAAAGCATACACCCAATTCAGAAATACGTTCAGAACTTCATTAGAGAAAACTTGCTGATAAAAACAGATACTTTTGTAATTTAGACCCTTTTGTTGCCACATTATCTTAACTTAAAAGATACTTTTATTTTGGATCAGGCTTCAGGCTTAATTGAGTACTATAACACTGACTTTCCATAGTCTTCAGAATGTAAACTATCAATATTTGGGAGTCTCTCATTAATATCTACATTCATGAAAGGTGTCAGTAAACTAGACTTGCCAGTCATCTTGGGCATAGCTTGAAAACGCTAAGTTTATGAACTAAAATATCTGACTTGAAAAACATTTACCATCCAGCCCCCTGATGGAGAAATAAATTCCCAAGGCTAAAGGCTATCAAACAGAATCAGAAATCTGTCCTTGTTTCAGACACACGGATTCCCATCATAAGCCCTGTGGGGGTGTTCTTACAGTCTTGGTGATGTCCATTCTGCAATAGTAGGCTCTCAGTACATGTCCAATGTTCAGATTCAGTGCTGAGCACAGTTCATTATAGTCAGAAAATTTCTATTTAAAACATAATTTCATTTTTCCTTTCTTTTTTTTCCTCGAGACAGTCTCACTCTGTTGCCCGGGCTAGAGTGCCGTGGCGTCAGCCTAGCTCACAGCAACCTCAAACTCCTGGGCTCAAGCAATCCTGCCTCAGCCTCCCGAGTAGCTGGGACTACAGGCATGCACCACCATGCCCGGCTAGTTTGTTCTATATATATTTTTATAGTTGTCCAACTAATTTCTTTCTATTTTTAGTAGAGACAGGGTCTTGCTCTTGCTCAGGCTGGTCTTGAACTCCTGAGCTCAAACAATCCACCCACCTAGGCCTCCCAGAGTGCCAGGATTACAGGTGTGAGCCACAGCGCCTGGCGTAAAACAAAATTTCAGCATTGATCTAAAATTGTTCCAAGAATTTTCCTATAGTACTCAGGTTAAAACTAATCATAACAGATAGTTTGCTTCTCAGGGATTTGGAAAAAGTTCTGTTGATCTTCCTGTCTAATGAAATATGATCGCATTAGGAGTGTCAGATATGATGAGAAAGCACATGCAGTGGAACTGTGAGGAAGACATAATCGGAGGAAAATCTAAGATTCTGTGGTTGCCGTGTGGGCATCCCACGCACTGCCCAACGCACTGCAGTCTGGATTCTGTCTTCGCTAGTTGAATGAAACCACCCTTGAAAAAGCCACTAAAGACAAATTGCCAAATCCACACCCCACTCTGCAGTAGTTGGCATTATTAATGACTAATTTCCTTTAGGTGACATTCCTTGTACTTGGCTCAGCAAGCACTGATATTCCCTTAGTTCTTTGCTGGGTGCCCTTTTCTAGTGTCCTTTCCCCTGGTGTTATTCAGTTCCAGTGATCACAATGGCTTAAATGCTGGCGAATTTTATAAATGTTTACGTAAGTCTCACCGCGCACTGTGGTTTGATGCACGAAGGATTTTCAATCACATCCCTAATTTGTCTCTGTCAGACGTCCTCAAGGCCTTTAGGTTTACATTTTTGCTGTGTGAAGTCTTGCCATGGGCTGATGAAGCATAGCGAAGTTACCTTTAGAAAAATTATAACCTTGATTTTCCTGAAGATATTTAATTCATGCCAGTTACGTTAACACTTTATTTGAGGACATAGCTAACTTCATCATGTCACATCGACGTGTATGTGTCTGCTAACTATAGACAAACAGAATCTTAGGAGCATAAAAAGTGCTAAAGCAGTGTTAGAAACAACTACTTCATGCATGTTTATCCAGCCTCTGCTTGCACGCACTCTACAGATGTTCACCTCCCGCTCATTCCTTCATACAGCAGATCGTATTAGCCTGGGGTCCTAGTCATTCTTCCCTATGCTGCGTCAGGTGGAAATCTGCCCTCTTATAACTTCCACTCAATAATCCTTATTCCATCTTCTGAAGCCTCACAGATTTAGGTGTGAGCCTTCCACATAATGGTTTACGTAACAGTGGAAATTGGAATAGAGAAAGGCACACCGTATTCGAGGAGTGCTTAGGGCCTTAAAAGTGTTCCTTGCCCAGAAAAACAGCACTCTATGTTTTCATTTCTGTAAGAATAATAGAAGGCCAGGCGCGGTGGCTCACGCCTGTAATCCTAGCACTCTGGGACTCTGGGAGGCCGAGGCGGGTGGATCGCTCAAGGTCAGGAGTTCGAGACCAGCCTGAGCAAGAGCGAGACCCCCATCTCTACTAAAAAATAGAAAGAAATGATGTGGACAACTAAAAAAAAAAAAATTATATATAAACTAGCCCGGGCATGGTGGCGTATGCCTATAGTCCCAGCTACTCGGGAGGCTGAAGCAGAAGGATTGCTGGAGCCCAGGAGTTTGAGGTTGCTGTGAGCTAGGCTGACGAACAAAGCGAGACTCTGTCTCAAAAAAAAATAATAATAATAGGAGAAACCCATGCCATTTACGTTTTGGGTTTAATGTTTTATTCTTCATTTTAAGGCTAAGAATTGAATATTCAATATGAAAAAACTGATGCCCAAAAATATTTTCGAGAAAAGCAAACATCTAGAATTATTTCTTACAAACTCGAATATTAATTTGCTGGCATTGGTATGACACTTGGCCTTGGGGAAGCAAGTTTAATCTTATGTTAAGTTTGCAGCTCAATATCAAAATTTCACTGTTGTGTAATCCCAGCCTTTCAATAATTTCGTAGTCAGTTGATTCAATGCAGTATAGTTTTAATATTTATAAATTCAATGATTCAGTTCCTTTTAGAAAGTGTATTATGGGGAAGATGAGAGTTATTTTTTCTTTAACTGCATTTTAGATCATATTCTAGAAGAAATGATGAGAAGTATTTTTTTCTTATTCTAGCAAACACTGTAGCTGAAGGAAATGAGAAATATTTTCATTTTTATGATTAAATTCTTGTAAAACTTCAAGTCCCTCAGGCCCAAGTCATTCCTCTTCTCAAGCAGCAGTTAGATTTATAATTATGGCTGCTTTTGTTATTTTTATGCAGTACTTATTTTGAAAAACATTACTATGTTGCTAATATGGAAGGAGAATATCGTCCTCACTGAATAACCAATTTACATCCTAAAAAACTATTGAATGCTCATTAGCATAGTTTTTCTTAATGTTTGAACTTAAAAAAAAATCTGAGTCAGGAAATTCCATAATAATAGTCACCCAAAATGCATTTTATAAGGTTTATTTCATGCTATTTGAAAGCTACCACCACAGACTACATTGTTTTCCTGGCATAAAATCCAAGAATATGAGACAGCTGAGAATCCCAGGACATTTCGCCTGTGTAGGTGATGAATCTCATTGCCGCTTTAGCAATTTATGGATATGAGTGAAAAAGAGAAAATGTTTTTATTCTTTAAGCATTTATTACTCACTGGCATCATGCAAATTTTTTATAAGTTTTTATGTTTAATGTAAGCAGTTTCTTTATAGAATTGTATCAGTGTGACTAAATCTAGACTTCAAGATGGCACTTATTGGGAAACTAAGTGCAAATGATGCAGACAGGCCATATTTTTTGCAAGCAGAAAATGAATAAATATGTATTGGCTGGTTTGCCAGAGTAAAAGTTCATTTTCTGAATAGATGATGGAAGTAACTTGAAAAATCAGATTTGAGAGTGTTTCCAGTATATCATACTATAATTAATGTTCTGCTTTTTAATAGCATCTGTTTTTAAAATGTTGCCACCTTTATTAACATAATTCATTTTTGGAGATGATTAATATGAGGCAAAGGCAGAATCTGGCATTTTATATATCCTAAAAAAAAGACTGTCAGTTTTATTTTTTAAGCACATGTTCTCCAAGAAAACAAAACTTATCATACCATTAAAGAAAAATCTTAAGCAATTGAAACTAAAGATTAACGTACTACGTAATTGAGTCACATCAAAAGAATTTAAGTATGTTCAAAGTATTTTCATTGTAGGATTAATAATTAGAATATGACATATATTTAAGGCCTTTATATTTCAGTTTCAGAGATGAAAGTTTTTGAAGGCGGATACAGTTCCTGAATGAGGCTCTCTCATTCATGGACATTGGAGAGGGAACGTAGGAAAGTCTCACAAGACACAATATATTGAAAAGAGGACTCCTCCAGCAAAAGTTTTCATGATTTGTAGATGTGATTTAGAAACGATTCAAAATAAACTACAGAATTTCCTATGAACTGGCTTTACTTGTTTGAGCAGGTAAATTTGGTGAATAATTAAAGAACATTTTTCTTTAATGTATCCAGAGCATTTGGTGTATTAGATCACTATTGTTATCATTCAGATCAAATATATTTCTTTAGCTCTGTTAGAAACTTTGTTTTTTCTTTAGTAAACAGTGATCTAAATAATCTAGCTATTTATAATGTAAGTTTTCAAAGTGAATGCATTGTTTGAACATTTTATTTTCCCTTTTTACATTTGTGCGCGATGGGTACTACATACGTTCTTTGCCTTCATCATCCTACTTTAGCCCCTTGCTTACCTACCTCTGATCTTTGGCTAACTTTGGGAGTACTTTTCTGGCTAAGTTCTTCTAACTGAATCTAGCCACGTTTTAGATGTAAAGACAAAGCTAAGGATCTGCTGTATCCTCCAGCTAATCTAAAATGAACGTTAATCCTGTTTTATTTGGCAAAAATAATCTTTATTTTTAATAACTCTACCGTTAACCATGTAAATTTTCTGTCTGATTTTGAATACCTTACTTCCAGGAAAAGTTTCTTTATAGTATGTTTTTCTCTGCCTTAAATTTGGCCATTTTGCCCTGACTCTGACCTCTCTTATTTAAGCCTAACTGGCTAACAAATGCAGAGCAAACCTCAAAAGAGGAGCATTGTTTTCACTTCTAAATAACCTTCTTCAGGGATTTTCAAATTGTGCTTGGGATCCTAGGGGTTCTTTGAAGATGCCTCTCTGGGCTGTGGGGGTGTAGGGTTAGCCGGAGCAGAGTAGGAGGGGCCCTGGGCCTTCAGCCAAACCTCAACCAGAACAGCTTCACTTTTATCTTATTTGTTATGCTTTCAGGGTTCAGTGCTTTAAAAAAAAAAACTTTTTTAAACCACGGGCAATTTTAAAACATTCATGGATAATATTAATAATAGTAATAGCTTTTATTTATAGGACACACTTATCCTGTCCCAGACCCTGCTTTAAATATCATCAAACATTAATCCATTAATCCTTTAAAAAAGACCCCATAAGATTAAATCCTTCTATTATCCCTATTTTACAACCCAGGAAACTGAGACTTAAGGAGATAAAGTGACTTGCCCAAGGGGTCACAGCTGAAAGTGACAGATTTTGGATTCAAATTTGGGTGTGCCAATTAATGTCTTAGTTTAAGCCAGGAATGACAAACACAAGGTAAGCATGCGCCCCTGTATTCCTGCAGCTGGGGCAGACAGAGCTAATGGATGAAAACAGTACTTTTCGCTATTCACCAACAGCCTTAGAATCCTCCTGCTACGGGCGGGCGGGCCTTCCTAATCTGTCACTTGTTGGCATTGTGATGAGACCCATTACTTCCCCTACTTTAAGGTGAGTTTTCGTGACCCTGCTTCTGATTAGAAAATCTCCCCAGCTCTAAAAGTGTTGCCAATTGTTTGTTTTGATATTGGTAGTGGAAAAACACCACATTATCTTTGATCCTGGATGTAATTTTTCATGAAGTTATTCTATGAACTAAAATCCCTAATTGTATCATCCTCACTCTGACCAACTTCTAATAGAGTTTTGTTTTTGTATTTATGTATTTATAATTTGTATAAATTTATACATGGATAATTATAAACACCATCCTATCCTCAGAATCAGGATAGTTAGAGTTTGTTTTTGTTTTTATTTTTAACATTCTCTTTTGAGTGCCTAGTGGAATAAAGACCTAAAGTAATTTATATTCTGAGACCTAATATTTTAGACGTGGGGTAGAGATGGCGAGGGAGAGGGCGGAGAACTTATGCTTGGGTTAAGTGGGCCAGTTTCCATATAGTTGACAATTTAGTGATTTGAATAACCTTCACTGTTTCCACTACCAGCATGCCCTGCCCAAGAATGTCATAGCCACAGGGCTGGGTGACTGCCCAAACATTTAAAAAAAAAAAGGAGCGCACACACCCAACCCCCAGCTGATTTTTTCAACTGCTCTTGCCAGAAAGTAACTAGTAGTTCCTGTGCTGTGCCCATTCTTAACCAGGGAAAGCTGGGTGCAATTACAGTTTTTCCTGTTAGGTGCAAGACTTTTTAAATGACTCATAGTAGTTCCTGCTCAAGACACGTCAAAGAGGCCCAAGGCTATATTTAGGAACTTCTATGAAATTTTTCCAATATAGTATATATGGAGAGTTAGTAGCAAGTAATTTATAATTTTAAATACGTGAAAAACTTTTTTTGTTGTCATTTTTTTGTTGTTATAAACTGGTATTGAAATCTAGATTTCCCTGAATGGGTGGACACCTCTTCTGTGAAAAGATTTAACACTCACCCGGTATACACATTACTATGTGGGAATGATCCTCATATGACCATTACTCTGGAAGCCATGAAATCCTTGTTCATAAAAATGTTTGAATATGTCTTAAAATGTTCACTATATGAATAAAAAGGTTCTTCCTAAAAGCTATTTCTGATGCATTCTCTTTCGAATTTTTTGTCAAATTAGAAATTGGTGAATAGCGCTAAGGGGAATGAATCATAGCGATGGGTCCAATGACACTTAGTGCTGCATGAAGTTCTTTTAAGAGAGTTTAAAGAACCAGCTCCTGCTGACTAAGGTGTTGGAAAGTTCTATGGTTGCTGTGTAAGGTCAACTCCACATGCCTCTCTTCTCCTGTTTTTTGCTTTTGTTGAATAAGAGAAAACAAAGTAGCCGATTGTAAGTGATCTTATTCGTAGCTGATCAAGGGTTGCTGAAAAAGATAACCAAAGCCATTGATTCAATTACCATACATATAAGAGTTTTGACTAGGATTAGTAGCCTACATGAAGTGGAGACAGAAAGGCCAACCGAGGAACTATGTGATTCTAAGATTTCATAAACGTAGAAAGGAACGTTAAGATTGGAGATGATACCAGGGTCGTATTAAATGCTGATTAATAGCGGTTAGGGGCCAGGCGCAGTGGCTCAGGCCTGTAATCCTAGCACTTTGGGAGGCTGAGGCAGGACAATCGCTTGAGGTCAGGAGTTTGAGACCAGCCTGAGCAAGAGTGAGACAGCCCCCCCGCCCCCCAGCCCTCTACGAAAAGTAGAAAAAATTAGCCGGGCATGGTGGCATGCGCCTGTAGTCCCAGCTACTCAGAGGCTGCGGCAGGAGGATCAGCTAGGCTGATGCCACGGCACTCAAGCCCAGGCAACAGAGCAAGGCTATGTCTCAAAAAAAAAAGTAAACATGGGCTACACTTACCTGATGCTACCACATATTAATTGCATGCAAAATATTCCATAGGAATAAAAAGTCCTTTTGTATGTGAATTTACAAACATATACATTAATGGGAAATATCATGAGCTATAAATTGAATATAGTTCATTTTTTTCCTTAATGATTTAACAGAAGGGCCCTAATTTTAATATGAATACTAAAAACTCTTGACACTTAGCAACTGAAAATCAAAATACCATAAAATCAGAATACTTTTATCCTGTGAATTTATAAAAGGCCAATACATTTTTGGGGAAAAAATTTTATAGAAATAAAAGTCATAGACAAGTTATTCCTTAAAAACCTTTCATTGAAGGTTTCATTAAAATTTGTCACCGATAATTATTTATTGTATTAGTATAGTGCTATTATAGCACTTGCCATCAAAATGCCACTATATGGTAAATAAACATAAAAATAACCCAATGTAACTAGTTCTCAAATATAAATTAAAACTAGAAAATGGACAATGTTATTTTTAAAAATTATATTACTTTAAACTGGCAATTGTGAGATGCAGTAAGACTATTGAGATTATTGGAGAGCCTCTCTGGAAAGCAATTTGGTAATACTTTCAACAGTCATTAAAAATTGTTCTTTGCCAAGCATGGTGGTGCCACTAGTCCCAGCTACCCAGGAGTTTGAGTCCAGCCTGGGCAACATAGTGAGACTGTCTCAAAAAAAAAAAGTTCATGTCCCCAAAATGTACTTCTGGAAAACTGTCTCAAAGCAGAGATAATTTTTATACAAAGATGTTTTTCAAAGTGTTATTTTTAAGACAGAAAAATTAAAAATAACCTTTATTTCTAATATGAGAAAAAATAAATTGTGAAAGATCATCATATTATAATTAGGTACCCATTAATGATAGTATTTTCAAAGAAGGATTATATTATCTTGTCTAAATATTAAGAAGAAAACAAGCCAAAGCTAAATAATATGCTTTCAATTTTGTATATATAAAAGCTCAATGAAATACACCAAAATGTTAACTTTTAATGTTGATCTATTTTTTATTATCCTTTACTATATTTTCCAAACTTTCTTCAATAAGCATTTATTTTAATTTAAGAAAATTACATGATAAAAATTAAGAATGAGCATTTCTTAATAATTTAGGAAGCAAGTATATAATTTTTATTTCACCATTTATAGAAATGGTGCTATTTGGTTGATTGGTTTCTTCTCCTTTGCTTTCTTTCATTTTCCAAATAAACATAGCTTTTTTATGATTGTAAGAACAATAATGCTGAGAGTTTAAAAAGACAGGAAATTGGAGAGATGTATGTGGAAGTAAAAAAGAAAAATGAAAAATCACCTATAATCTCACCACCCAGAAATAGTCATTGCTAACATATCCTTTCAAGTAATTTTTGTGCATCTATAGCTATATCCAGGGCTGGTTTTCACGGACTTATACTGATAAATAACCATATCAGTTATTTACAACCAGCAACTGTTCTGGTTGTTTGATGTCCTTGCCTACTGGTGGTAAAATATGTTGTCTATCAATCTACTGATTGATCAATCCATTGATCTATTTTTATATTTTTAAAAATGTGATCATATTCTATTGTATAATCTGCCCATTTAATAATATAGAAACATCTTTTTATGTTAATAAAAATGTGGATCTACTTCATCATTTTAGTTTTTTAATTTTAATTTTCTTTTTCTTACTGGAAGGATCAACCAGGTGTATTATTACAAAAACATCATTTTTAATAACTGCATTGGATTTGATTGTGTGCAGGATCTTGCTCTGTTGCCCAGGCTGGAGTGTAGTGGTGTGATCATAGCTCACTGTAATCTCGAACTCGTAGGCTCAAGCCATCCTCCCATCTCAGCTTTTCCAGTAGCTGGGACTATAGGCGTGCATCAACATGCCTGGCTAATGTTTTTTTTTTTTTAGAGATGGGATCTTACTATGTTGCCCAGGCTGGTCTAAAACTCCTTGGCTCAAGGTATCCTCCCACCTTAGCCTCCCAAAGTGCTGGGATTACAGGCAGGAGCCACTGTGTCTGGCCCACTTCAAAATTATTAAAATAGTCAAATATATTACTTTTCAATTAAACTTATCTCTAACTCAGTGGTCAGCAAACTTTTTCTGTAAAGGACCAGACAGTAAATATTTTAGGTTTTGTGGGCCATACAGTCTTTGTTGCAAGTACTCAACTCTGTTCTTGTGGCGGGAAGCAGCCAGAGAGAGCCAATACTTAAATGGGAATGGCTATTTTCCACTAAAACTTTGTTTATGCACATTGAAATTTGAATTTCATATAATTTCACATGTCACAAAATATGTTAATTGTTTTTCAATTCAAAACTCTTAGCTCACCAGTCATACCGCAACAGGTGGCAGGTGGGATTAGGCTATCAGGCCGAAGTCTGCTAATTCCTCTAGCTGAATGCTTTCCTTCAAAGCTTTCATCTCCTGCTATGAAGTGTCTCAGTGCCACACCTAAGTTTTCTCCAGTTAGATGCTAACCTTCTTGCAAAATGTTCTTTTGATGGTACAGAGATGCCCTGGGTTATAAAGCAAAATAATTACACCTCTGACTTAGCATGCTGTTTTTGTCACACATTGCCAATCCAAACCCTAAAAGGATAAAATTCAGAGGTCAGGAGAGCACCTTCATTTCTACTTTAGAAACACAACCATTCCCCTTCTCTGGGCAAGCTGATCATGTTCACCGAAAGCAGTGGTATATTTTATAAATTCAGTTTTTTTCTTTCTTTCCTTATAAAATTTTCCCATTGGTTTTATACTTTCACTAAGACAAAATTGACTTCATATTGAAAAGTGAGATCTTCCCTTAGGATTATCCTGTGGAAGCCATATTCCCAAGCTTCATTATACACTCTTTAATAATTTATACTGCTTAAGTATTGCTGGTTTTTTCCTTTTTTTTCCTGAGACAGAGTCTCACTCTGTTGCCCAAGCTAGACTACAGTGGCATCATCATAGCTCACTACAACCTCAGCCTCCTGGGCTCAAGCGGTCCCCCTGCCTCAGCCTCCCAAATAGCTGGGACTATAGACACAAGCCACCATACCTGGCTAATTTTTTTATTTTTTGTGGAGACGAGGTCTCGCTTTTGCCCAGGCTGGTTTCAAACTCCTGGCCTCAAGTGATCCTCCTGCCTCGGCATCCCAAAGTGCTGGGATTACAGGCGTGACCCACTATGCCTGGCTGTTTTTTTTCTTAATTGACTGCCACCAAGGAATATTAAGTACTCTTCTAAAGGCCTGCTGTACATCATCTCATGTAATCATCATGTCAACCTTATGTAGTAGATACTTAGATGCATCTCACAAACTGTGAGTCAGAAAGGTAGCCTGCCTAAGGCCACTCAGCAAGTGCAGCATTGGAGGTTGAACATAGATTTGTGAGTCTTCAAAGTCCACAAATGCTTTTGAGCAGTGCCAGCCTGCATCTCTGTGATTTGTTTGCCATTCTAATGATGTACAATTTTTGGTATTCGATAAAAACCATGTGAGAGGTTATTTTAATGTAATTGCAGAGACTTGTCTCTACAATGTCCATATCCTGTCCAAAAACAAATTACAAGTTAGTTGGCCAGCATGGTTAGAGGTTCAGAATGAATTAAGTCCAAAAAACTAATTAGATTTAGATAAAGGTATGTTATTAGATTAGATAAAGGATTAGATAAAGGTATGTTTTTCTGTGATACAGCCCACATATAAAAGATTTTTAGCATTGTTTTATGTATTACTTAGTTTTTTGCTGTATAGAGGTTTTTTAATATAGTCAAATTTACTATAATATTTACATAGTAAATAGTACGTAAGTACTATAACCCATAGCACCTTGTTGAGGACATACACGAATCATTTTTATTTTATGGTTTCTCCTTTTGGTGTCTTGCATAGAAAGGACGTCCTAAATTCAAAATTATTAGAATAGTCGTCTATTTTTTTTCAGTATTTCCCTTAAAAGTAAACCAATCTCCAAGCTATTTGTAAGATTTTTTGGCAATTTATTTAGAAGAAATCCATGTCAGAGGATTCCAGTTTAATATGCTTTTGCCTTGATTTCAGTATAAAAAAGTTAAATAACAATTTTATTATGACATTCTCTTCTCCGTTACAAGTCTTGACATCTGAATTTATGATGTTCAAACTTAACTCCACTTTTCAACAGATTCAGTTACCTTTCAAACTGTATTTCATGTCTATTAATTGCAGAGAAGCCCATGAACTGTTGGAGAGAGCTCCTATTCCTAGAGATTAATCTGGGATTACTTTCTAAATAACTAGATCATATCATAAATGATTTCTTCAGTGGTCTCCTATTAATTCCCCATGAGAGATATAACTTAATTCAGACATTGCCTGTTGCATAGCCTACATATGCACTCGTGACCCACAAATGGGTGATCCATATGTTGCTTTGTGGAACAATTGGCTAAAATTTCAATCTGTCTGAAAGATCCACTAAGCTATCTATTCATGTAATTGAGATTTATAGTCTACCAAATGAGTTCTGTTGGTTTGCAGCTGAGAGTTAGCCATTAGGACTTCATAATATCTTTTAAAAATATTTTCTATCTTATTCCACAGGAATACTTTGGTCTACAGACTTCCTTTTCTGCTCAAGGTGAAATACTACCGAGTAGCTTGTGAATTTAATTTCAGTTACATTTCTTATGTGTTTTTCTGATTAGAAATGTAAAGCCATAAGATTTTAAAGATAAGTGGGAGGAAAAGTAGTGTACAAACTGACAGAGGTTATGAATTTTGTGAAAAAGAAATGTTCACAGGGAAAAGCCTGCCCAGATCATAATGTTTGCCGTGGTTATTCCTGAGTAGTGAGATTATGGATGATTTTCAGTTTCTTTATACATTGGTTATTTTCAGATTTGGGACAATGAGCATATATTACTCTTACATTATAAAATAATTATTATTTGGGGGAAAAATATTCCCCTATTCCCTTTTACTAAAACTTATTGGAATGGACAATTTTTGATATACTTATAATAATTTCTGAGTAAAAACATAATAATAAGACCCAAAATATTAAAAATCGTTATCAAGCTATTGGCTTATTCCATACCACTACAGAATGAGGAGATTGAGAAGATCCCAGAGCGATGGAACAGAAAGTTGACAGGTGATTGAGAAACGGTGGGAAGACACGAGTTCTGAGGACTGTTTCACATCCTTTTCCTTTTTTAAAAGGAAGATATCCTAGAATGAGAGAAGAGTCATGCAAACCAAAAGGTTTCTGCATTTAATTCGCTATTTAGAAGACTGAATCCGCTCCTTGCTTACAAGCACTGCCGGTCAGTCTTGTATCCATTTTGTGGAAATGAATTAGCGCAGGTAGGAAACTGCTCAGTTAGGGGCTCAAAGGAAGCCAGTCAAGAACGAAGAGTACTTTTGAAAAATCCAAACGTGATGTTTTCTTTCTTGATCTCGGTGACAGTTATATGGGTGTGTTCACTTTGTAAACATTCAAACTCTATACTTAACATTTGTGTACTTTTCTGTGTGTGTGTGTTATACTTCAATTTTAAAAAGTTTATTTGGGAGGGGAAAAAAATCCCACCACAGCTCTGCTTCTGTCTTTCTGCCACACCGTGGTAGCCACTGTGTTTGCTTCCCCGGAACACTCCCGCCCAGGCCCCCAACTGCGCATCTGCCAATCACAGCAGCTCATCTCCTGGGCTCGGGACTGGAGAGTATGCGCCTGACGCAGGGCCGGTGTCCTTCCCTGGGCCCTTTGCAATTGAGGTGATGGAGTTGGTGTTGGTGTGTGAGTCTCTGTACACTGTTGTGACAAGGAAGGACAGTGGTTGGGGTGGTTATCTCAGCTGAGAGAGAGAAGCCACAAGGTTTGCACACGTCGACTTGTGATCTCTAACTTGGATTTCTGGGTTCCTTGGCATCTGAATCAGCAGCTGCAGCTAAACAAGCCAAACATCTTTTTTCCCTGCATGAAAGACAGCTAGATTTAATTACCCTAAACCAGTGATTTTTCAAAGAATGCATCAGCATCACCTGAAACTTGTTAGAAATGCACATTCTTGGGCTTCACCCAGAGCTACTGGACCCACTGGTGACGGAGCAGGGGCCGGGGGTGGGGTCCGGCAGTCTGTGTCGTAACAGGCCTCTAGGACATTGTGATGTGCTCCGGTCTGAGAGCTGCTGCCCTAAACCTGCAGTGCACATCCTCTCTTGTCACTATACCACACACAGTATCTGTACCATCAGTTGACCTGCTGAGAAAGCCTTTTTTTTTAAACTCCAACCGGGTGTATAGAATCCTAGGTGGAGGGTAGATACATAAGCCACCAAGGGAGGTTCTCCTTACCCGTAGGTGCCGGTGGAAGTAACATTGAGATTTAGTTAATAGTTAAAGCATGCGAGAAAATATTCATTATGATTATACAACTATAATTAATTCAAGATTAATTACCAAGTGAGTGATGTGGAGGAAGAGAAAGAGAACCTTCGTGGTTAAACAGGACTATAGTATCCTTTGCCTCTGGGCTCAGGCTTGCTGGAATCTGTTCTAGAAAGTTGGAGAAGCCTAGTCAGGGTTTATGCACCTCTTCCCTGGCTTGTCATGGTGCAGGTAAGTAATCAACATCTGCAGATCCTTCAGTAACTTGCCCGTGCCTATTTACTGGTATTGCTACAGAGCAGGTGTTTTAACAGGGGAAGTGCGTGCAGCACCGGAACTAAATGATGACTGATGGTGTCTCGATTATTTTGCACCTGATATTGAAAAAGGTGAGGCTGGGCATGGTGGCTCATGCCTGTAATTCTAGCACTCTGGGAGGCCGAGACGGGAGGATCATTCAAGGTCAGGAGTTCGAGACCAGCCTGATCAAGATTGAGACACACCCCCCCCACCGTCTCTACTAAAAATAGAAAGAAATTAATTGGACAACTAAAATATATATAGAAAAAATTAGCCGGGCATGGTGGCGCATACCTGTAGTCCCAGCTACTCAGGAGGCTGAGGCAGGAGGATCACTTGAGCC
>CAUYSK010043784.1:0-49180 GCA_963575035.1 Avahi laniger | reverse complement strand
GAAGAGAAGCACATAGATGTGAGTGTTAACATTCTCCTCCACATTGCCCCTTGATAAATTTGCCAATTTTTAAGCATCACAGGACCTAGAGCCCACGCAGAGCTTTCAGCAAGTTCACAGGAATGAGAAAATAAAAATTGATGTTCAAAAACCACCAATGTAAACACCTTGGCTTTGAATTAGATCCCAGAAAGGCTACATCCTAGGATTGAGAACAAACCAAAATATACCAGATCTTACATGGACTGAAATTCCATCACAAATCATCTTGCTTGTTGATTAAATCAAGGTGAGCTACCCTTATACTAACTGCCTACCAACAGAAAAAGAAATCCTCTCTAGAAGGAATATAAAATCATACAAATGCCAATAATTTTTTATCCTAATATCCAGCATTTAATCAAAAATTACTAAGCACAGCAGGAGACAGGATCAAATTACGAATAACCAAAAGCCAATACAACAACAACAAAAGAAACAGTAGAAATGGATTCACAGATAATCAAATAATGGAGTTATCATTTACAGCAAAGAAACAAGAAACATTTCCTCCACATAACAAATATAATACTGACAGCTGACTTGTCATCATAAATTATGAAAGAAAATAACTTTCATGCTATATGTCTATGCCCAGAAAAAACAATCAACAAAAATAAAGTTTTGCAAGATGAAAATGTTCTAGAGATTGGTTGCACAACAATGTGACTATACCTAACACTACTGAACTATATATTTAAAAACGGTTAAGATGGTAAATATTATATTGTATGTTTTACCACAATTTTTTAAAAAATGAAGGAGAGAGGAAAAAATTAAGTGAAGGAAAGGGTAACTTTTGTGGTATGTAAATTGTAAAGTTGTTTTAAAAAAGTGAAAAAGAAATAAAAAAAAAATTTTTTTTTGAGGCAGAGTGTCGCTCTGTTGCCTGGGCTAGAGTGCTGTAGTGTCAAACTAGGTTTGAGGTTGTCACAGCAACCTCAAACTCCTGGGCTCAAGCGATCCTCCTGCCTCAGCCTCCTGAGTAGCAGGGATTACAGGAGCTCACCACCACACCTGGCTAATTTTTTTTGTTTCTATTTTTCATTGCTTGGCTAATTTTTTCTCTTTTTAGTAGAGACCAGGTCTCATTCTTGCTCAGGCTGATCTCGAACTCCTCCAGCCTCCAGCCTCCTCCAGCTATCCTCCAGCCTCCCCCTCACAGAGTACTAGGATTACAGGCATGAGCCGCCATGCCTGGCCATAAAGAAATTTTAAAACAAACAAAAACTGAGAGAATTCATCACTGGCAAACCAGCATTAAAAGAAATATTAAAAGTAGTTCTTTAGACAGAAGGAAAATAATCCCAGGTCAAAATACAGAAATGCAAGACAAAATGAAAAGCAACAGAAAGATACCTATAAATAATTAAAATTGCAGAAAACATTGATACCCTTAAGGGAGAAGGACTAAAATATACATATAGGTAAAAGAAAAAAGTATAGTATATGAACTCAAAGTGTTCTGACGTCCTGACATTGTACAGGAAGTGGTAAAACTGAAAGTACTAAGTTTTTGCAGAGTCTATTAAGTCAATAATGCCTGTTATAATGTTGATGATAACCATCAGAAGCTATTATAAAAGAATGTATAATCAGCTATTAATAGAGAAGAAAATAAAAATAATCCAACAATTCAAAAGAGTCAAGAAAGGGAAGAAAATAAAAAATAAGGACAAATAGGAAACAAGATGATAGATTTAAACCTAAATATATCAGCAATTTGAATGAAATTCTCCAATTAAAGATAACCATCAGACTGAATTGAAAAATAAAACTCACTATTGCCTACAAGAGACACACCTTAAACATAAGGACACAGAGTAATTAAAAACAAAATATTGGGAAAGCAGACGCAATGCAAAAACAAAAGAAAGTTGCTACAGCTATACTAATATCAGGAAAAAAAGAAGCATTACTGGAGGCAGCAGTGAATACTTTATAATGATAAAATGATCAATCCACTAAATTGATTTAATGATTATAAATTTGCATGCCTCTAATAACATATCCTGAAAGTACTTGAAGCAAAAATTGACAGAATCAAAGGATAAATGGGCCATCATGATTAGATTTGAAGATCTGAATACATCTATCTCAGTAAAGGAAAGAAGAAGCAGAAAATAAGATTTAGAAGATTTTAACATGATTAATGAGTCTCATTTAACTGCTGTGTGTAATACTACAGCATATACATTTTTTCAAGTGTACACAAACCATTTGCCAAAATTGACAAAGTTGGACCATAAATCAAGTCTCAACAAATTTCAAAGCATTGAAATCATTAATCTTAAGAAATTAGGCTAGAAATCAATAATAAAAATAACTAGAAAAGGCCCAAATATTTGAATAAAAGCAATACACTTCTAAATAACCCACTGGTCAAAGAATGATTCCCAATAAAAATTTTGAGTTCAATTATAACGGAAAATATGGCATATCAAAAAGTGTGAGATGCAACTAAAACTGTGCTCAGAGTTAAATTTAGGGCCTGAAATGCTGATATGGCTATGATTCAATGATCTAAGTATCTATCTCAATAAATGAACATACACTTTTGATTTTCAGTATGTCGGTTCTACTTCAATCTTTTTTTTTTTTAAGAAAAAGAAACTCCCCAAGGTCCAGTCTCAGGTTCTACAAGTATTGAAAGGATCTCAAAGTCTGTAAATGTGCTTGATTCAGAGGCAGCTCATGCTCCCCCTTAACATATATTTAAAATTCTGTGCATACTTGGACTTTCCAGGGGTTTTTATTTGTTTGCTTTTTCCGTTTTATATATACCCTAAAGTCAGATTAGCCCTTTTCAGAACTACTCTGCAGCAGGAAAGAATACCCAAATGCTCAGTGGTTCAGACTCATCCTTCCAGAAACAGGCAGACACAAGCCTCTGGGCCAACAGACAAAACAAGTTACTCTCCAGGCATTCATTTCACCACACCCAGAAAGCAAGAAATATCTGTTCAGCACATACATTACCGCACTAGCCTCAAAACAAGATTTGTTAAGTATGAGATTACATAGGCAGTATCTACAAAAAGTTTCTGACCTCTTTTCATAACATAATAAAATACAAAGTTAAAAGTTTTAGATTATCTAAGCAACAAATGTTTCATTATTGCAATCTAGCACAACTGATACTACTATTGTACCTTATTCATAAAATTAAATGTTTTGAGAAAACAATGAATTCAGTATTTTAGTTCCAGAACTTAACAACTAATGTATCTGAAAGAGAGTTTTCATAATATACATGTGAATTTTCATTTGAAAAAGTATTTGGGGCACTGGTGTATGTATATTAGCAGAAGATACTCAAATTTATTCCTCACCTCCCCCCAATAGAATTAGATTATCTGTGAGCACTAATTAGAAACACTTAATTAGAAACATCAGATCGACGTAATATGAGTATGATATAAGTCCCAGCCACACTAAGTATTCAATAGCTTTAAATTTTTCTTGCTTCTTTTGTTACACTAGTATGACACTGGTATATTTATATAGCTTTGTTAAATAAAAATGTAGGAAACTGCTTCTTCATTGAAATTACTAACTTCATTTCTAATGTTCTCCTATTTATCGAAATATTATTGGAAATAAAACTCTTGAGAAATCAAGAGTTCACTGCTTCCCAGTGAGTGTAAACAATGCATTTCCTTAAGCATGGAGGGACAGAGAAATGTCGCCCTGCCCTGTATTTAGGTTTCTGTGCGAGCAGGTCACCTCTGCTGCCGTTAAAATGAGTTGTTTTTCTCCAGTCAAGACTGGAAAATCAGAAGGAAAAAAATTCTCTGCTCTAGCCATTTGTTCTTGGATGTTCCCAAGGCCTAACTCAATGTCCCACTACCCTGTGAGTGATTTTGAGAGGAGGATATTCCTTCCCACAAAAACAAAGAGATTCTTTTTGGAAGTTTGCAACAGACTTGCAAGCAGGGAGGATGACTGAACAGGAGGAGCTTGGAGCAGGTATTTAATCTCAGATACTAATAACTGCAGAAGGGAAGATCTGTGCTCTTTTTGTAATACTTGTGCATCGGGCACCACCCTTTTGTTGAAAGACAGTAAGTATCTTGCAAATCTTTCTCCACCTCCACTTCTCATCTCTTCTGCACATTTAAACTATTAGAACAGGCACTCTGCTCCTATGCTCACTTCTACTGCTTCCACTAACCTTGATCTTGATGGCTTTCTGTCTGAATTCTGTACTCATTTTTTAAAGCACTCCTGGAAATTACCAATACCTTTTTCTCAGTCAAAGCTGAAAATCTCTTTTAGAGCAATTATCTTTCAAAAAAGTGCTACCTATTTCGGTGTCAAAATATGTTGAATTATGGAATCAAATATCTAGCGATCTGCAAATAGAACCCTTAAATACAGATAAGGAAAAGAGTTCTCAATGCCATTCAATGCATTAAGACATTATTAAAATTAGCCCTAATTGACAAAATTCTATTAGTTTTTAAATTTATTTGTCAATTTTTCATTAAAGTGTCTCTAATACTATGGTAATTCATTCTGAGGAAAATGTATGTCTCAGAAGGGAAAAAAACACTTTTTTTCAAAAGCTAGACAAAGAGCAACTCAAATAATATCTTAATTTGGATATCATTCTAGTGACACTTCATTTTCATACGCTTTCTGTAAGTTAATCTTTCAAATAACGAACATGAGGTGGGCACAGCGAGGCATCATTACTTGCATTTTAGCACCAGAACCATCAGAATAGTGTGACTAACACAGCATTCTGGTACTTTCACTATAACAAACTTTGCCTTTTCAAGCATTCATAGCAACTCAAATATTCATAGCAACAATCCAGTCACCACAGATAATATCTAAGTAGCACTAAAAAAAAGTGACATTTTCATTTTTATAACATCTTTAAACCAGAAAAGGGGATGTTAAATGTGGATTCAGTTCCCCAAAATGTAGGACCTTCAGGATATGTCCTACAGGGAGGAAAAACACCAAAGATTATTGTAAGTGCATGCCCCAGAGTCTGCTATTTATTTAGACAGGCATGAGTACATATGCTTCTGCTAAGGGGAAGGCTTAAAGAAAGAATAATCATGACCTTACCAAGATATGCCACTTTGTGACCCCCATACCAAAAACTCGAGTGGGAGAAGTGCTAGAATCTCAGCATGTAGGTTTATGTACAACAAAGAAGAAATTTGTACCCTCCTTTTCCACCCCCTACCCCAACTCCAGCCATTTGAGAGAGAGCTTGGACTCTATCTTGTGGTGTGAAGACAGTAATTCCAGTAAGGGTAAGCTTGCCTAGCTAAGGACCCAAAGATGATTAAGAAAGCCACTATTGTCCATAACTGGAGCTGGTCTGAGAGACCTAAAGTGAGTGGTTGAGTTTTTTATCATAGTGAGATAGGGAAAATGTCAGGTCCTCCTTGATAAGTCACAGACCTGAACCGAGTCATAAGACCCGAACCAAGGTCTCTAATAAAACAGGAAGCAGTGGAGGAGCCAGGCAAAACCAGCTAAAACCAAGATGGCCACGAAAAATGACCTCAGGTTACACTCCTGATTATTATAACCTGTTTGTAATGTATTAGCATACTAAAAGAAACTCCCAACAGTGCCATGGCAGTTTACAAATGCTATATATGACTTAGAAAGGAGAGAGACCCTCAGTTCCAGAAACTCCTCACCCCTTTCCCAGAAATCTTATGAAAAATCCTCCCTCTGCTTAACATAAATTAAATAGAAAGTATAAAATAATATCCTGGAAACTCACAAAGGACTATTCTCTGTTGCTCTGAGATATAGCTGCTGCTCTGCCTATGAAGCAAGCTTTCCTTCTCTTTCTTTGTTACTTCAATAAACTTGCTTTTGCTTTACTCTGTTGGTTCGCTCTTGAATTCTTTCCTGCACAAAGCCAAGAACCCACTTGATCTTCAGCGTGGAGCCCAGTTTTGGGGGCCACTTTCCTGTATCAGTAGCAGAGAAGTCATTACATACAAGATTCTCCTATGGTTCTCCAGCCCCAGCAACCCTGAAATCCTGAAGTTTCCTCAATGCCTCATGCCCTTGACTCACAGGATTTGCACAAACCTCAGTTTAGAATAATCCCCCAAATACCTACCTACATTCTACTTACCCTTTTTGACACAGCTCAGTTATCACCTCCTCCAGAAAGTCATTTTTCATGGTCTGTGCTCCCTACCATCACCTTGCATGCTCCTATAGAGCCCTGTGCTTATCTTTAGCATGTTTCTTACCACACCTGATTATAATCAGCTTGTCTGCTTTACTCAAAAGTCTCTAAATTGTTCAAGGGCAGGGGCTGTTGTCTTACTATCTTTGCATTCCCAAGAACCTAGCATAGAACCTCCACATAATATACACTGAATGAATGAAAGAAGGAAGGAAGGCGCTGATTCCTTCCCAAAACTTCTGATATCTCTGGCCCTTCTATTTGGTATAATAGTATATCCAAGCCTCCTCTCTTAGTAACTGGATTTACCTTTTAGCTTTATACTTGCTTATACTTTCCCTGAACTTGGTTGAGAGGCTCTTGACCAACGTAAACCTGGTGGGACCTATAAGTAAAAGGAACTTTGTCCTCCAGCAAAAGGAGAGGATATAAACGGCCCCATTCTTTGTCTAGTTGCTCCTGACATCATGGCCATCACCAGGCACAGCCCCACCCATCCCAGAACAAACTGGATTATAGTTTAGTGGGTTATTAGTAGCTCCCTCTCCACGTGGTCAGACACTCATTGTCTGCTGCTTGGTTTCACCACAGTTATCACAACCTACCCTGAGCTGTGAATATGCCTGAATAACCTTTCTGCTCATGTTTGCTTTTCTCGGTCTGTCATCAAGCCAAATTTTCTCGTGCTTTCCTGCACTTCTAATCAGGTGGCCTTCCCTGTTAACCAGGTATTCTTAAAATCCAATGTGGCCCAGCATTCCTGGCTCCACCTCATGCTACCTGCTTCTCTTGGATTGTCCTCCAGCTCTGCCCTTCAATTTCTACACCTCCTTTTGAACTTGGTTTAGGACAACCTGCTCTGCCCTGGGGCCAGAGCCTGTACTTTGCCTGGGTGGTTTTTCAGCCCACGCTCACTCATGTTTGCCTTTTTTATTCTAAATTCAACTTTAGAAGCATGTTTTCCATTGAAGATAAGAATAATCAAACTGAAGAGCAACATGACATTATACATTTCTAAGATAGTTAAATTGCTTCTAAATGTTCCCCTTAGAGTCATTAAAAATTATTTTTTATAGATCCTGCCAATAACATTGATAAAATAGTTGATTAACCACTTGGAAGGGCATTGTGAATCAAGCCAAAATTTAAAGTCTGGAATAGCTGGAGAGTTTTCTCTATTAACTTTCATGTGATCACTCTGTGGCCATTGCATTTCATGGCATATCCATTTTTACAAGTCTATTTATGAGTACAAAAAAGTAGCCACTGCTGCTTTGGCTTGCCAGCTTGGACTGACTGCTGCTATTTTAACCACATTTCCCTTTAAAAAGAGCAAGGTCACAGCTAAACAGTTCCAAATTCCTGAGGGAGCCATAACCGTACTGAGAAAACTGAATGACACATGGTTTAGAAATTTGTTACTATTTATGCCACTATCAGCTTGATCTTTTCAAAAATTATCCAGAATGATCTCTTAACGCCCGAAGTACCCCTACCCCAAGAGTGACTGATCTCAGGAGTGGAAAACTATCCTGGAGAAGAGTCTGGACAACCAGACACCAAGAACCAATACATTCAAAAAGAAAAGCCTTAGAGCTTAGCCAGTGTTCCCCAACAGACCAAGAACATCACTTTCCCTTAAGTACTGGTAGTGACAATGACTAGAGCCTACCATAGGGCTAGAATAAGACTTGACAGCTTAAGAACTCAAAGACTTACCTAAGAATCACTTTTGGAGGAATGGAAAAAGTCCAATCTGTATGAATAGTCATGCCCTAGAGCAGAAATCAATCAAGGGTTATTTTCTGCCAGCCTGTTTCTGATCACCTTTGTCTTAGATGTGAACCATCCTAACCTCAGATACATTACAATTTCTTAGTCCATTGATTTATTCAGGTCTGTTTTGAACCCTGCTTAGGTAGCTCTTCTTAGATAATATCAGATCAACTCTGTACCCTTATTAAAGCCTCTCACGCGCCTCAGGCCAGTACTGCTTTTCTCTCCAGATTCTATCTGTGCTTCACCCTGGTCATCCAGCAATGACCCACGCCGGAGTCCTGATCCAAGGCAAGCCTAATAACACACAGGAAAAAACCTGGGGGAAGAACTGTTAAGGATCTTTTGCCAAGCTTTGCAAGCTGGCAAGTTAGCCTGCCATAGTTTCTTGGATACTGGCAGAAGACACAAGACTCCTGGGTCAGAGAAAAAGATCTTTATTATTCATGGCATAGTCAGCACCCTGAGCTTCATGCTGATGTTGGCCCCTTATCCCTCAAGTCCCAAATGGGGTATATGGAACAGCCTAGGTAACTGCTGTTCCCACAGTGAATTTAAACTGAGAAAGCCTGAGCTTAGGAAACCCCAATCTTTTACTATAAGAGATTGGGCTGTAAGAAAACCTGTCCAACCTTTCCTCCAAAGAAAGACATTATTTTTATCATACCAAACAGCAAACAAACCTGTTCCAGAGGTTTGTATCCAGAGAGAGAGAGATACTATATCTTCTGTTCATCACCAAAGATCTTTGAAAAGATTGTCCAGAAAAAAAGACTGTCAGTGCCTCTGCACATAAGGTGTGCAGAAACATGAGAAACCTATGGGAAATGGTCTCCCAACAATAAATCGAAAAAATTCATGAATAAATGAATGAATGACACAATTTACGGACATCTTAGAGAAACAAAGTAATGAATACTAAGTACAAATAGTTCATCCATTGGCTACTTCTCTAAATAAACACATAAGCATATGTCAACAAAGGTAATTTCTATTCACCAAGGAAGATTTTCATTTTATTTTATAAATTTAATTGTATGTTACTCTTTCAATAATTGGCACTCATTTGAATAAGGGCTACAAAACTTAACAAGTGAGAATTTGAAATTACCAAATACTATCTACTTTATGGAAACAATTTTTTTCAAATGCGATTTTATCACTCCACGCATGAATTATTTGCACATATCTTTTGATTCTGAAAATTTCTATCCCAAAGACTAAAATGTAAATGACATAAACTGTTGAGATTTAATTAGTCAAAAATGAAGAAAGAATACAGAACACCTGTACATTAAGATTATGCATCCAACTACATAGTAGAGAGTTGATCACATACCTTGTAGGGCAGACATACATGGACTTAAATCACAGAATTAGTTTCCATAAGTCCTACCCATCTTCTGTGACTTGTTTCTTATAAGTGCCTTAGAATATCATTTTGAAGATGGGGCCTTTTCCTAAGTAAATTAAGTTATTCCAGGCAGAAACGGCATGAGCAACATTCAAGGAATTCCAAACACTGTGATGGTTAAGCAGCATTTTGCAACATGCATTCTAAGGGCAAATGCCCTTCACAATGTTAATAAATATTCTGTTACCCTAAAAATTCCTTGGTCAAGTGTTGGTAAACTATCTATTAAAATGGTTTCTGGTTTCTCACTCCAGAATTTTTCAGAGACTTTAATTGGGCTAATGTACATCACAAATCTCCAACAGGGGGTTAAGGACATGGTGTGAAAGTTTCCTCAAACTTGTTCCACCATGTAAAATTTTTAACTCAGATGCTTTATACTAGGATCACTAGAGTTCCATAGAACATAGTTTAAAAACCCTGGACCACAAACCAGGCTAGATGCAGGACAAGGAAAGCAAAGTCATTGAGCTAGCGGGGAGTTAGTTTTGCAAAGGACCTTTAATTATATGCTAAGATATTTGGACTTTCTTATGTAAGCAATGATGAAGCATCCTTTTGACATTCTTTTTATCTATTTGATATGTTTAGATGTGTTTTTTTATTCAGAAACCTATTAAAAGATCCTGGAAACTTTCTATTTTGTAATAGATTACTTCACGGAAGAAGAGATCTACAGAAGAGAAATACCTCTGTAAACCCTCAATTTCAAAACTGTATAGCTTTCACTCTTAGGAAAGTCTTCTTTATGTCTAAGAATTCCTATAGAGTAGTTTAAGCTAACTTTCCTGTTTTTTTCTACTCTGTGTTCAGTGTTCTTTCTCTTCTCTGAATTCCATCTCTGGAACTTAATCTTGCAACAGAAACCAGTTCAGACACCACGTCCATTTATGGATTAGCTCAGTATGGATAAACTTGCTCTTCAAATTGTTATTATTGAGGCTTATTTTCAAAAGTTTGATCATCTTTAGGACTATCTTAGATATTCCAAGCAAGTTTTTTCATTCTGTCATTAATGCACAGGTATCTGATACAAGGCATTGTAATAAGTGCTGAGAAAAAGAAAAGGATTTAGACATATTCCCCTTGGTACTTGAGTACGATTTTTAGTATTTTACTTTAAGATTAAGTCAATTTTCTTTCAAGTTTTGATCGATTTGTGCAGCTTGTAAGGGCCAAGTGTATAAAGAACACAGTCTATCAGTCAGTGACTATTTATTGAGCTCCTACTACAGCCAAACATATTAGGTGGTAGGAATGCAGCAATGAGTAAGACAAGCCTAGCTCTTGCTCTTTTGGGGCTTATAGATCTAGCTGTGGCTAAAGACAATAAAACAAATATAAAATTTTTATTAGTTATCTGCTCTAAATTCTACAAAAAGTGTTACTAGTCCTAAAGGGAGATAAAACATATGGCAAATGTTAATAATCTGGGAGAAAGGTATGTGAATATTCATTTTACTATTCTTTCAATCTTTCAATTTTAAATTTTTCAAAATAAGAAGTTGGGAGAAAGTTTTAAGCATAAATCAATCAAAAAGTAAAAGAAGTTTATTTAAATTCCTTTTGTAATCTAATACCTTCTTTGCATAGTTGTAACATTTTGGTTTCTGATTAGGTTGTTTCCACATCAAAACCTCAAAGGCAAAAGCCAAAGCATTACCACATGAATAAAAGTAAACTTGGATTGCATTTTCCCTACCACAGAATGCCCTGCTGCAAGTGAACCCTGTGCCTTTTGAATTTGGCCAGTGTTTTTGTTAAACATTCTATAAAATATGTCAGCATACTCAATCTGTGGCTAAATAAAGAGAACTACAATGACCAGATACGCCATTTGTTGCCATTCATTTGGCATTTCCTAAGCCATTTTCTGAGGGAAGTATATATGCTTTAATGAGTATAATAACCTATAACCACTATATTCAATGCATTTTTGTATATATGCTAAAATACATGAAATGGAATCTCTTTATTTTGCTGGTGACAGGGACAGGATTAACACCACCTGTAGCGTATTCAAATAAAACAACAGGTGTTAAGAGAGAGTGTAGGGGGATTTCAGTCGCTTCTAACATCATCTATCCTTTACCCTTAACCCCAGTCCCACCAAATAAATAACATAATTATTCACATTTTGTATTTTCTCACCATTTCCTAGTTGCCAGACACAACTTTGTCTCTTATACAGACATATCGGTATTTTCAGAAAGGAATGCATATTGGAGAAAACCAAGTGCATACTGATGAGGGTCAGTGATTAAGAGGGAAAGGGCACATGAAGGAATTTTGAGGGAAGTAAATATGAAATCAAAGACCCACTGCAAATATTCCCAAAGATTAGAAAGACAGGTAAAGGGCTAAGTGACATTTCACCTCCATTCATTCATTCGAAAAAGCATTATACATCTACCATTAGCCAGACACTATGCTAGGCAGTGAAATTAAAGAAAATAATATAATCTTTACCTTCAAAAAACTTCACCAGAATCCAGCTAAGTAATCAGACCAGCAAAAGAGAATCCAATATCCATCACAGAGACAAGAGAGATAGTAGGTGTAGTGAGAATAGCAATGTGAACCTTGGAATCAGACTGAATTAAGTCTCTGTGATTTATAAACTATCCCCTGGACAAATTACCTAACCTCTTCGAGCTGCATGCATGTTCCTCATCTGTAAAATGTAAATAATAACACCTACTTTGTCCTGCAGTTATAAGAATTAGGAATAAGGAATGCAAAATATCTGGCAGACTTAAACACTTAAATACTTTAAAAAATTATTATTATAAATGATTCAATATAGGGTGTGTGTGAATAATGATTAAGGAACACAAACTTTGTCCCTTCCACAATTTTACAGCCCCATGAATCTCAAAAGTTATGGTATCAATTTGTATGCTAAAGGAAATTGGAATGTTGAATGGAATTGATAACAGGACTTCCTACAGGAATGAGGGCAGAGTTCGGAGACCCAAAAAGAAATGCCGAGTCCCCCAAAGGCCAACAATAGAGGGAAGCCATTACCTCCCTAAGCCTAAGCTCACTGACAGCTAGAGTCTGGGAAGATCATTCTACAGAAACATCCCTGGTGTGAAGATGACAGCTCAGACTATTAAAGTCTGATGTCATCAAAGATAACTACTGTATTATCCTTGCTCAATAATCAGATGGCTGATTACTCTTTCGTTTTTCCATTTAGGTTGCCTATAAGAACAGAAGTTGCTGGCCAGTGAATACAACATTTACACTACACTGCTCATTGAAAATTAATGAATTGGAAGTGAGTGTAAATAAATGTTCAGATGATCAAATAACCAACACAAGCATTCCTGCTCCAAATGTGTGTTAAACCTAGCAGAATATGGTGGCACCATTGTCTGAATATTGTACCTGTATTAATCAGGTTACCTATTTTTGCTACCAAACAGCCTACGATTAAAATTCTTAGGTCTTTTTATTCATAATATGCTGCTAAGATATGCTTTTTATAGTGGATTTTTAACTTAAAATTTTATATTTTACCTTTATCCCTATTAAAATAGTTTTATTCCAGCACTTAACTTCAACATATTGAGATATTTCTACATTCAATTTAAATTAGAAGTGATTGTCCAGCTTTATGTCATCTACGAATTTGATAGGCATGTCTTTTTATGTTTTTTTCTAAATTGCCAATAAAAAGGTTGAATGTAATAGGGGCAAAAACAGAGCCATTTGTATGCATTCATTTAAAAAAATTATTGAATATCTATTATGTATTAGGCTCTATATTAATTGTTGGAGACGCAGACCACGCAGAAAGAAGTAACAAATTTTGGCTAGTGATAAATTTTACAAATAAGCAAAATATAGTAAAAAACTAGTGGCTGGGTAGGGTACAGGTAACTTCAGATAAGGGGATAGTGGGTCCATAACCCTAAATGATGACAATAAGACTGCCCTACGCACACCTGATGGAAAAGTATTCCAAGAAGAAGGAATCAGGAAGTGCAAAGGGCTTATGACTGGAAAAATTTACATTTACATTATCCATACTTATAGATAAATTAACTTTTATTATGGAAATATTTAGACATATAAAAGTGGAGAAAAAGTTCAATGATCCCCATGTACCCATCACCCAGCTTTGATAATTATCAATATTCTATTATTTTTATTTTATCTATTCTGTACTCCAAAATTTATTTCCTGTGGTATTTTAAAATAAATGCCACATATCATATCATTTCACCTTATAAATGTTTCAGTATATGTATTTATTAGATAAGAAATTTTTTCCAGAATTACAATATCATTGCCATACTTAATAAAGTAACAATAATTTCTTACTGTTGGAGGATACTGATATATATATATATATATATTTATGTGTGTGTGTACATATATATATATATAGTTCTATAAGAATTGCTCCCTGTTGTCAAGGAACTTACAATCTAGAAGGCATAATAAGACCTTTACTTAGATAACCAAGGGAAACAAACACCACAAGATAAAGTGCCATATGCAGGTCAGAGGAAGGAGATGGGAATGGAGACTTCAGAGCTAGAATATATATTACAATACAGTCAAGAGCCCAGATGCAGACATATGACAAAAAAAATCAAGGTGAGTATCCAGAGACTGGGGAGGCTGAAGACCCAAAATTCAGACCAGCACCTGGTGAAAGGGCTTGGCACAGCTCAGAATCACAGGAACAGAGGACACAGAGACAAGAAGAGGAGCAGCAGCTATCCTTCCTGGTCTCAACTGAGGGGCAAATAAAAATCCCCACTGAATGACTCAGAGGGTACAAGTGATGAAACCAACAGTTAGATGCTGGGGACACTCAGCTGGGATGTACTGGTCCAGCTGAATCTGTAGTTTACTGCTGACTTCTCTTCTGATTGCATGGGATTGTGATGCATGAATTGTTAAATATTTGAACATCACCCTGATTGAAGATGATATTGCCATGACGTTGGCTTTTACCCAAAAATATCTTTAGAACCTACTTCAGTGCCTGAAACAGAGAAGATACTTAAATGTAGTCTGATATAACAGATGTGTGTATGAATTTTATATTATTGTGCAGACATTTTAAGCCATTTCTAAAGTTATATAGAAAAATTTCATTCATTCACTTATGTTATGTTTTTAGAGCTCCTATTACGATAGCTTTCAGCTATGATAACAGATTTCCTCACTAACTCAAATATAAATTAACTCTAAGAGAAAAATGAAGATAGAACATTTTAGGAAATATTTTTCTCAATATGTCTCGAAAAGTATACTTTCCTAAGTAATAATTAGAGAACAACCTTAAAAGAGAATCTTAAGTTTATTGCCAAATTAACATTGCCTTCAATTAGATGTTTCTATTTGCAGAAGAATGAATGTAAAAATCATACATCCTAACATAAAATATCTGATGAATAAATGCCCTTAACTGAAAGAGAAAGTTTCTTTTTTAAAAAATCATAATAACAATAATATTTTAAGATTATCTTATTCTTCCATAAAACAAGATTTACCTAGAGATCAGATATTTCTGACATTTCTAATAGTATTGCGATCTTTCTTATTACTCTTCCACTATTGAAAAAAAATGTTGAATCAGGCTATCATTTGTTATTCACGCAATACTTAATTCACACTCTCATTTACATAAAGACTGGAACAGTCATAGGGGTTCCTGAGCAAGTTTTATCTTGCACGGGAGGGCTGACTCAATTAAGCTCCTAAAACAATGTGTTAGAATGAACAAGGCTGGTTAATAACAGGTCATTAAATCATTGGGCAGGAAATATCTTTGTTACATAAACAAGTTTACAAAAGTGTAGTGCTGAGTAAGAAATTTGGTTTGGTCCACCAATCACTGAAGGTCATAATTTTAAATCCTATGTAGTCTCCTCAGGCGTCCATTTCAGAAGTTTGCATGTCTGTTTTATTTCTGCATAGTAAACATTCACATTAAATTAGACTATATTTTTGCTCTACAATGACAAAAATTAATGCATATTGTTTATTCTAGAGTAACCCAGAAAGTTTTGGGCACTACCTGTATCCGCCAGAACCCCAACAGGATATAGATGAGTCAGGAAAGAGTTTAATCGAGGTACTGTTAGAATGGTATGGGCTGGGTTAAGGAAATCAACAAGTGATAGTGAAACGTCCCAAAACTAAAGTAATTGCGAGTCATTCCCATCTCTAGATCTGAAGGGACAAGGGGAGTGTGCAATTATTGGAACCTGAACAGGGTTGTGGCTGTTCAGGTATAAGAGCTACCCTAACTCATAACTACCCTATAACTACCCTAACCTCATTCTCCTGCCCCTCCGATTTCCTACCAATGCTAAACTCAAATGGAATGCTGTTGGTTAAACGCAAATGGAAGCCAAAGGGCAAGAGAGTGAGTTGATACTGTCCATAAAAGTCAGTTAAACCAGGGTAGAGAAGAGTGGAGAATGGGTGTGGAAGGCCAATGAGAAATATCTTACACATACCCACTTCCACTATTATATTAATAAATTCGGTTTGACCAGACATATTTTTCAGCAGTTTCTGTCATCATCATGGTGGCCAAATCAAAGAAGAAATATAATAGAAATATAATAGCTCTACCCAGATTCCAGCACTATGTTAAACTGTTATAAAGAAACACAAAGTATAAGATATATTCTGCCCCAAGATCTTTATATTAGTTGGAGGGTAAGATAAAGACATGTGGAATAAATGGGAGCAAGGTAATAAATAAGTTGTAGATCATAGAAAGGACTGAAGATTTGTGTTCAGGAAAGATCAAGTGTCCCATCTAAGGCAATTTTCAGAAAGTCTGGTGTGTAAGTTTCAGTTTTTAGAATTTTTTATAGATAATGCAGGAAAAGGAAGCTGCGGAGCAAAGATGTTCTACGGGAGTGGCAGTAGCTAACATCCGAGAAACGTTCTAGCAGCAACCTGGAACTTTGTCCAGCCTATTTTGCTGGGTAATTTGTTCCAGGACAGAAGAGAAGGTTAAGGAAGGGGAAATTGCCAATTCTTTTCACCCTCTTCACATGTGCCTTTCTGTAAAGCACAAAGACTGACAGTCACCTTAAAAGCTGTTTTTAACGTTGTAAGACTATCATAGAAAAGCCAAACCCAACATCAACTGGCGGAGGCTCTCTCACCTACCTGAAACACTTTCACCACTTCCTCATCATGAAAATTCCTATTAATTCTTCAAGACTTCACCTAAACATGAACTCTATGCAGCTTTTACTAAATATTCCAGGCAAAGCCAGATCTTTCTCTGGACTTTAACCTCCAGAATGATGTAAAAGGATTACTTTTCAGTGGTACTCTGGTTCATATAATTACTTTTGGAGAAGTTATGTAATATTTTCTTTTACTACTTCATTCCAGTATAAAAATTTCATAAAAGATACATATGACTAGTTTTGCTCACGATCAAAAGCATTGCCCAGGGAAATCTTTTCATGGTTAATAAAAGTCTCTAAAAGAGAAAAATACAAACTTGCAATATGGTTGTACCTTCTCAGACAATAATTCTAAATATGAACATATGAAAACTCTTAATCTAGCAATAAAAGAAAAACCCTCTTCTCCCATCAAATATCTCATCATTTATTGAATAAAAGGCTATTGCCCAACCAGCATTCATTTATCTTTTATGGATTTGCCATAGCAATAATTAAGATTGTAAATTATTTTATTTTCTAAGCATACCTATGGGATCTAATGACATCATAATTTAGCAAGTCATCAATGAGCCCAGTTAATTTTGAGACAGAGAACACAAGTACCTATTGAATGAGGCTCAGTAAAGACCTTTTTATTTGAAAACTAACCATAATAAGATCGAGGAGAACGTGTCCTGGAACTTCAAAGAGCAAAATAATCTAGAGGGAATGAATAGCTAAATAAAATGGGTACAAATATGAAGAAACAACTTTTTAAGCTCAAATATCCATTTAGAATTCTAGAAAGTACAATCATTTGGAATTCAAAACAAGTTGGAGATGAGAGAGAAGATGAAATAGCTGCAAACTCGTTCAATTTTTCATATGAATCAGGTATAATTCTGTTTTGAAAATAGAACTGTTTACTTAAAGCAGGTAAAAAGTCATGACTTACAAAGCAATTTGCAAAGAAATCAGAGCTATTCATTCATTCATCAAACATTTATTGAGTGCCCAGTCTGGGCCAGACACTGTGCTATGTCTCTCTCCCCGCCTGTATATTCTAATGGGGGATATAAACACGTTGTTAAAATTATACATGTTATATGCTGAAAGAGAAAGCAAAAAGTTATTATGCATTAATGGGCCAGACGCATTGTACACAGAATCCTATTTAATCTTAATAATGATCCTATCCACTAGGTATTATTTATCCAATATTCCAAATGGGAAACTAAGGTCAGAGAGACTCAATGAGTCACCAAGGTAACCCCGCTAATGAGTAGTGGAGTTTAAATGCCAACTAAGATCTGACTACAGAGTTCATTCTCTTTTCTCTACACAAGTGGTTTTTAGACTTTTTTTTTTTTTTAACAAACATGGATTCTTTCTTCAAACATAATAGTTTTCTTTGGAAACTTTGTGTAGAAAAAACCAATAAAGTGGAGTTACTCTATTGCAGGGGAGGAAAAAAAAATCTTTCCTCCCCTACAATAGAGATTCATGGCTGGGACCCCTGTAACAAAAGACAGATTAACAAGAAAAAAAGCATATACATTTATTTATCATAAGTTTTACATGATATGGGAGCTTTCAGAAATGAAGACCCAAAGAAACAGGGAAACCTGTGTATTTTTATGTTTAGGATTGATGAAGAGTGGACAGTTATAGAGAAATATGATTAGAGGACAAAACTGTATGACCTAACGCTAATAAATGGGGGGGGAGCTTAGCAAGGCTTGTTTGTTTAGATTCTTCTCTGTGTCTGCATAGAGACACAGACATTCCTTTTCTCTGGGTATAGGGAGGGCATCTCTTGAATGAAGGTCAGAGGAAGGTCAAATAATTCTTTTACGGCCTGCTTCGTGGGAGAACAGTAGACGGCAAGTGTGACCTTCCTGCTTCTGCTGTTTTCTCAAATGCCATGTTTTGGGGTAGTGTGTTCTGAGCCCCATCATTATTTAACACTGAGTTGAAGGCCAGGAAGTCTGCCTAGTCAAATGCCTCCTCTAGCTATTCTCTTACCACACTTACCACATAAGGAGACTCCCAAGGCACCTCTGCAAAGGCCGTAGTGCTCCTTTGAGTGTGTGCAGAGTGAAAGACCATCCTGGGTCACTACGCATCATGTGGTAGGAACACAGAACCAGGAGTGACTGATTCTGTGTGATAGAGCCAAGTCTCTGTATTTACAGAGAAATTAATAGAAATTGGCAGGCTAAGAAGGGGAATACTTGGGAAGGGGAGAGAGCAGAACAGGCACAAACATTTAAAAACATGGCTAATTTGAGGAATATTGAGATCAGTCTCTATGGCTAGCAAATACCAGGAAGTAGATGTTGCCATTAAAAAGCAAGATTGGGTCAAATTGTAAAAACTGAAGAGGCCTTTTTAGCCACACTGACAAGGAGCCTGACGGTATGTCACGTACTCAAATTCAGATTTCAAAAAATAATGGCATGATCATAAAATATTAAGATAAAAACATTGGTGTGCCCTACAGAGAACAAACTTTTTGTTTAAAGAAAACCAAATGGCAAGCTTTTCTAATGCCAATAGAGTTATTGTTGTGTAAAACACTATATATATTTCTGTTAACTGGGGCTTGCTCTCACTGAAAAAGGAGAAAAGTTATCTTTAAAAATGGAAATTAAACCAATTTAAAAATATACAATGAAACTCAACAAAATTGCAAAATGTTTTTTCCTATAATTAATACTTTTCAATGACCCCATTTTCTGTGTTGTCAGTATACACTATTCCCACTATTTGTATTTTTTTTTTTTTTTGGCCATTCAGGAACATTCAGTAATTCAGTACTTTTGTTTTCCAGTAGTAGTAAATATCCCATCATTGGTTCAAACATGTACAAAAAGTGAACAGAAGTCAATATGCAAGATGAATAAGCATTCAGCACTTATAGAAATTCCTCCCAAGCCGACATACAAGGCTGGGATTAAAAAAGTAATAATAATTCTAGCTGATTGGATCTAGAGTTAGTTCTATAACCTAAACTTGGTACTAAGCCAAAGGAAAGGTGCCTGAGGCCCCTAAAACTGAAGCATTTTCCTTTTGCTCAACAACATCATCTAGTCTCTGTGGCTGAGCTTCTTCTGTCCCAGTTCCTGTCTCCTGCCATTGGGACAGGAGTCCCCGAAACCCTTTCTGCTAGGACGGGGCTCTGACCCTGCTGGTCCCTCTAACAAGGGATATGACAGACCTACAAGCAGAGTTCTGACTCACACTGAGCAAACCTTTTCAAACCATGAATGCCAGTTCCAGCCAGATTGTTTGAGTATCATCACTGCCAAGATATTCATTCCTACTGCTGTGCTCACAAAAAAGACTACCCACCCCAACCCTACCTCCAACTTCCAACCACTCTCCACCTGGCTTCCTTCTCTTCCTAATGGCAGTTACCCTGAGATTGCAGCAAGTGTCATGAAATCGGATAGTTTTGGTCACAGAGCACTCTCACCCTTGCTGAAAAGAGAAAGCTGTAGGGATTCTGTTTTATGTTAATGATCATTAGCATCTAAATGAGGCAAATGTACGAGGGATAGTAAGGTCAGAAGCAAAAATAGAAAAGTTGCCTTTTTCTAAAATCACCAGCATTTGTATCTTTGCATGACTTACATCAATATCCAACTCTTCAAACCCTACTATTCAAAATATTGCAATGGAAATAACTTTATTATCAATGACTAAACACTAAGGCCACACTTTTTTCTCTGGCACATTTTTTTATTTAGATATATTTTGCAACCACAAAATGCTCCATTTGAAAGTGTACAATTCAGTGATTTTTTAGTATATTCACTAAGTTGTACACCCATCACCATCATCTAATTCCAGAACATTTTCTTTACTTCGAAAAGAAATCCATATATCTATTAGCAGTCATTCTCCATTTTCTTTTCCTCCCAGCCTCTGGCAATCACTAACCTACTTTCTGTCTCTAAGGATTTGCCTATTTTGGGTATTTCGTATAAACTGAATTATACACCATGGCCTTTTGTGTCTAACTTCTTTCACTTTGCATAATGTTTTCAAGGTTGATCAATGTTGTAGCATGGATCAATACTTCATTCATTTTTATGGCTAAATAATACTCCATTTTGTGGATATACCACATTTGGTATATCTGTTTATCCATTCATCACTTGATAGACATCTATGTTGTTCTCACTTTTTGACTATTATGAATAATGGTGCTATGAACATTTGTATATAAGCTTTTTGTGAATATATATGTTCAGTTCTCTTGGGTACATAACTAGGGATGGAAATTCTGGGTCATATAATAGGTAACTCTCTGTTTAACTTTTTGAGGAGTTATTGAACTATTTTCCAAAGTGGCAGCACCATGTTATTTTCTCACCAGCAGTGTGGGAACATTTTTACTTTTTTTCAATAGCCATCCTAGTGGGTATGAAGTGGTATCTCATTGTGGTTTTGATTTGTATTTTCCTAATGGCTAATGATGTCATTTTAAAAAATAACAATAATGAAAGTCAGAAATTTTTGTGAAAAAAAAATAATAATAAACATTTATATACTAACTTAATATGTTTTTCAAAACTGAAAAACAATAACAGTGGTATTATTTTACATTTTAGCAAATCTCTTTAATATTTGGCTAAACAGAAAAGACCTGGATTTTCATATTTGCTTCTATATTTAATCTGTTCTGATATATTGTTGTGCTTGAGGTATATGACGAAAATCCAGTCTCACATAGATACTTAGTTGAAAAAGGGAAGAGTATTTTAATAACCTTTCCAGATAATCTTGCATATTCTTCTTTGATAACTACACCAAAAGTGGGCAAGTGAGAGTTTCTTAGAGGTTAGTTACAATATGGAATCTAAAACCAAATGAGTGAACTTTTTCTTCTCAGTTACATTAAAATTTGTTGATCTATATTGCACTTTGAATGGATTTCTTACCCATGATTTTGCAACATCTTGCATAGGTCATTTGGCAATTATTGGCTTACTGAGTTATACAGATTTTCCAAATGTTGACACTGTTTATTATGAAATATCAAAAAACTCACATTCATTAATTTCACCAATAATTATTAGACAAATCATTAAGTGTTAGGATACTGTCAAGGTCATGGCGGCAGATACAAGTTTTTCAAAAGTCTAAATTTTATCATTGGCAACAAGTACTATTGTTTTCCGGAAGTGACAGGCTCATTGCTTTCACTTTCAAGAAAATATCTGCTAAATAGCAAGGCTAAACAACCATAGTTTGTTTGTCATTCTTTCAAGAAAAAATGATGTTCCCCAGGTAAGGGATAGGTGAGTTCAGCTCAAAGTTCAAATAATCACACAAATGTTTGCCTCGAGAGAATTGTGTATTTTGATATGCAGAAGTGTCCCTATGTACTTCCCATTTTATCACACAGATTATTGAAAAGCTGGGCACTCAAGGATCAAGATTTAATAAAATTAATACTTTTCACTGCATCATCAAAGATATTTTATGTGAAATTGGCTTCTTTCTTGTTTTGTTTTCTTTTGTTTGTTTTGCTACAAGTTCATGGGTGATGAATACAATGACTAATGACTACTTAATGACTGCTACAGTTTAGTACCCTTCCTTGATTCATGCTAAGGAGTAGTTTTAGCCACCATTGTTTTTGCATCATCATTGCAAATGTCAACACAGTGAAAAAGGCAAATAACAACATCTTAGTATTACTGTGAAAATAGTTTTAACCATGCAGAACCACTGCAAGGGTCTCAGGAACCCCAGATGTCCACACCCTGAGACCTACTGCCCTGGGCAACCACTGTGCTCACTTTGGAATAGAACATTTCTGAATGAGACCTTAGTATTTCTGTTATCGAGAAAATTGAACATGAGAATGCTTTGGTGAGAAGTGTGTTCTGTTAGGGAGCCCTAGAATTTAATCCCTACAATTCTCACCTATTTTCTTGCTTTCATTGCTATCCAAGTTCAGGCACCTATCACCTTCTGTTTAGAGAGTTCCCTGGACTACTCATTGGTTTCTCTGCCTCTAAAATCCCCTTTCTCCAAATGCTCTTCTACACTAACTAATGCAGATTAATACCCTTGAAGCCCACTTTGATTCTTTTGTACAGAAATTTCCAGTGACTTTTTCTGCCTACCAAATAAATTATAAATGCCCTAATTTGATTTCCAAGTTTTTCCTTGCTCTGGGCCAAGCTTCCACTCCAGAGTTTTTTCACACTCTTTCTCCATACTTTCCAATCCCAGAACATAATATAGCATTTCCCAACTCATAGTGGATATTTGTCTGAATCCACTCCCCATTTTCATGTTTGGAGCACTTCCCCACCTTCTGAATCCTCATAGATGGCAGAGCCTACCTCCCACTAAAGAAGCTGAGAAGGATGGATGCTCGCTTTCCCAGGAATTGTGGTAGTTAGGGCATTTGTACATAATAAAGGCTCAGCCAGTCATCAGAATCAACCTCCTCAGGATTTTGAATGTGGAGCTGGTGACTTAAGGAGCCAGAGAGGTGGTGAATTCATCTGGTAGTGTCAGCAGCAGGGCAATGGCCACAGCGGTACCAGTATTTATTACTGCAGTAGCATCCAGTGTTCAGGTACCATTGTGGTAGCAGTGCCAGCAACAGCAGCAACTGCAAATATGCTGACGGTACCAGTGATATCGGAGCTGCAAGCTGTAGTGTCCAGGGTGTGGTGACAGTGGCAGCAATGCCCTAACCAAACCAGTTTTGTAGTAGGATTTTAATCATTTTTCTTGTTGAATTCCTTTTTCTTTATGCTCATTTTCTCAGCCTAGATTTCTAGTCCTCTATATGATTCTTTTCAATATCCTTTCAGTGTACTTCTTTTCTGTATATATCAGCAAAAATCCATTTCTGTTGCTTGTAGCTACGAATCCTAATTCTAAAATTAGTTTCTGGAAGTTGCATCAATAATCCTTCAAGAAAAAGAAGGTGGGTGGAAGGGAATCCAGGATTCTTGCCTGGCTGTGGCTGAAAATAATGGAAATCCATCCAATATTAAGGCATGGAACTCCTGGAAGTCCGTGGTAGATGGCAAAATAGCTAATTAAAAGGGTCATTAAAAGCTTTTGGGGGGATAGGCATGGTGGCTCATACCTGTAATCCCAACACTTTGGGAGGCCAAGGTGGGAGAAAGGATCACTTGAGGCCAGGAGTTCAAGACCAGCCTGGGCAACATAGCAAGACCCTATCTCTACAAAACAATAACAATTAAAAAATAATAATAATAAAATTAGCTGGCATGGTGATGCACACCTACAGTCCCAGCTACTCCAGAAGCTGAGGCAGGAGGATCACTGGAGCCCAGGAGTTTGAGGCTATGGTGAGCTATGATTGCACCACTGCACTCTACCCTGGGCAACAGAGTGAGACCCTGTCTCAAAAAAAAAAAAAAAAAAAAAAAAACGGGTTTGGGAGACTGCCACACAACAGTATGAAGGGCTTCAGGAAATCAATGACTGTGGGGTTAGATGGTTAATTTTAACAATGATGGATAGCTTAAACAAAGAATAACAAGCTTGAAATCATACTCTGTTGTTGTCTGTGTCAGGTCTCCTATGTGAAAGGTAGGGTATTTAGCGGGAAAGAGCAGAATTACAAGAATCAGAAGGAAGACATATGGAGACCTATGGGAGAATCCAGAAGTCTTAGCTACAAACCCAGAAGCCTCCACTAAACCTCCTTGCTCTCAGGAAGCATTCCTACCCCTCCTGTCAGATATCATGGTTCCTTCCCTTGCTTCAAGACCCCATAACAATCCTGCATAAAGGAGTTATCTTGAAGGAGGAATTTAATTCTTCATGGCCTCACATTATCCCACAGTCTCCAGAGTTATATATACCTAGAGTCAGATCCCAGGATTCCTCAGAGGAACAATTTAAAAGTCATACTTGGGAGGACAAAGTGTACACACCAATATGGTTGGCAAAAATCTGGAGAATATGGGATGTAAACAGATTCTGAGTATGTGAGGCCAAGGGAAAAAAGCATATAAATTTTTGTCAAGCTTAATTTGTGGATATGGGTATGTTTATCAGATATTCTGGATTCATTGTGAAAACTTAAGTAGCTTGCAGTGGTTCTAATTGTTGGCTTAATTGTTGGCTAACACTTAGATTGAATGGGGCCCTCACTAACTGAAGCTGAGATGCCAAAGATGGCAGGAAAGATAGGGGCCTAATGACAACACAGAGCTCCTGCATCAGCTCCTTGCACACTCATCACCAGAATTCTTTTGCATGAGAAAGAAAAAGACTTTGCTCTTATTTGGGCAAATATAATATTACAAATATATCTCTTCTATGAAGCCAAAGCCAATCCCAATTAATCCAACATCAAAAGTACACATCTCGAATTTTTCTATTAGCCTTTCTCATAAGGACAGATGGCCATTTATCAACGCAACTGTGCACTGGTAATTCCTGATGTATTTTTCTCTTTAAAAAAATTTACACATTTCCTAACTATAGCCACTTAAAGAGAAAAACCAAGAACAATTGCCAAGTCAGTAGCCATTAGCACCCTAGCACTCACTAAAATGATCAAGGGCACCTTGGAGAAATGGCCAATACCAGATATGAATGAAGAAATGTACAAAATGAACTTCCTTCCTTGAACCAGGAGACAAAGAATTTATCAAAGATTAATGGGGTGTCAAAAGGACACAGGAGCCAACTTGGATGGTCTCTTGAAGGCCAAAGATGGGATAATTTATGCATCAAAAAATGACTTCAATTATCAAAACAACAGATACATACAAATGAAATCTTTCATGATAAGGCTAGAAGAAAATCATCTCACCACCAACCATTAGAAGTGCCTGGGACACAACTTATTACCATGAAAAATAGATAAAGAAAGGGACAAAAAAAAATATTTATTCTTTCTTACATCTAGCCTCTTTTGTGATAAACAAACAGCTGATAAAGAGTTCTTCTTAATAGAAGAATTTCAATTAATAAATACAGAAGGAATGATCCAATTATAAAATCATTACATTTCAATCCCAAATGAAACAAGAGATCTAGGCATTGATCAATAAGTGCCAAAACAATTAGGTGAAATATGGATGGAGAATTTATAGTGAATGGATCAGGTGCACCACACATGAACTCACTGATCAGGCCTGGCATTGGAAAAATGAGACCACTGGCCAGTATGAGCCTCTTGAAGTGATATAATATAATCAGCACCACCTCTGAAATACTTTCAACACAAAAAAATGAACCTGAACTTAGTTATCTCAATTTAGTCAAACCAACTCCCTAGAGGAGCATGTAAAATAAATCATAAAGGATCAGTCAGCTAAATCCAGAATGTGGTAAATTCTTTTCAAAAAATAACTCAGTTGTTTTTCTTTTTCTTTTTTTTTTTTTTTTTTTTGAGATACAGAGTCTCACTCTGTTGCCCTGGCTAGAGTGAGTGTCATGGCGTCAGCCTAGCTCACAGCAACCTCAAACTCCTGGGCTCAAGCGATTCTGCTGGCTCAGCCTCCTGAGTAGCTGGGACTACAGACATGCACCACCATGCCTGGCTAATTTTTTCTATATATTTTTAGTTGTTCGATTAATTTCTTTCTATTTTTAGTAGAGACGGGGTCTCGCTCTTGCTCAGGGTGGTCTTGAACTCCTGAGCTCAAATAATCCGCCCACCTCGGCCTCCCAGAGTGCTAGGATTACAGGTGTGAGCCACCGCGCCTGGGCTCAGTTGTTTTTCAACAAATAATTTTTAAAAAAATATAAAGGGTCTATATAATAAATAAATATAGAAGGGATCTTATATAATAATAATTATGAGACATAACAACCAACATTGCTTAGTTTCTGATTCAAACATTTATGAAAATTAGAAACATTTGAATATGTTCTGGGTATAAGGTGATACTAAGAAATAATTGTTAATTTTATATAATATAATAGTGTTGTGGTTATTTTCAAATGTTAGAGTTCCATTTAAAAATATTTATAGATAAAATGATACATTGCCTGGGATTTGCTTTAAAATACACCTTTTAAAGTAAGAAGGGAATGGATGAAACTAGATTGGTAAAATGTTGATATTAATAGTTGTTGAAGCTGGGTAAAGAATGCACAGGGATTCATAATATCATTGTTTCTATTTTTGTGTATGTGTGAAAAGGAGGAGGAAAAGAATGACTGCTGGTGCTGCCTCTTCTTCCTTCTTCCTCTTTTTTCTTCTTCATGAATGCTGTGTGACGATGGGACTTACCAGGTAGCCACCACCATACAGCAAACACAAGTGTGGGAATAAAAAATGACATACAAATGGCAGACACAAAGATGGAAAGGAAAATGCTGAGCTGCTACACCAACTCACCACCTACCTGTGGATGCCTTTATGCGTGCGATACCTCAACCTCTGCACCTGTAAGCCACTGTGAGCTTTCTGTTCATTGTAGACTCATACTGTGATTACTAATATAATTTGACTTAATTTCCACCAAGTGGTTTGGGGTTCTTCACGTCCCCTGGGTAAACTTGACTCAAGTGACTGATATTAAGAAGAAATAGGGTTGCTGCTTCCCAAAAAAGTCAAGTGTCAAAATCAACAGGCTCAAAATAAATTTTCATTCACTTTTTCCATGTAAGAGAGAAAATATTGGAAGGTCAAATAGAAGATTTTATATTTGGTCAGTTATTTTTGCGTAGTTTCTTAGAGCTTGGAACTAATGAGTCCGTGGACACCATTTCAATAGCCAAAAAGGTAAATCAACCGTTCTGTTGTTTGGTCAGACACCACCAATAAGGGCACAGAGGTTGTGAGTGGTCATACTGTAGTCTCAGGATAAAAGTATATTTGGATCACTGTCAGTATTAAATCACATTCTAAATGCGTGGCTCATTGAATCATTTTCAGTATCTTCGTATACATTAAACAGAACTTGTTGATTCTGTCTTTTGAAACAATCTATCAGAAAATTCCATTTATTTAATGAAATTTGAATTGGCACTTTCTTGGTACTTATAGCAGTACACCAGGGAACAGAAACATTTCCCTCTATTAGGTTCACAGGATGACTAACAAAAAAGACATCATATTAAACAAATCTGCTACTGCCTGACCTTTTTTTCCCCAGAGCACCAGTGAGGGTGGTTGTTAGGACTTTACTGATTTCTTTCATGTCCTAAGTTTGCTCTTGTTTTCATGATTCCCTTGACCTCTGGATTCCACAAGTATACATATGACTTAACGCTGTGCAAACAACTATGCATTAGTCAAAACTTTCATGAAGTTCTACATGGTAACTTAGAGGAAGTTCATTCCAAAGGAACAGATAGAATTTAAAATGTGCTAGTAAGGAGTATAAGTAAAAAAGTTGAATTTATATGAACTGAAGTAAAGACGGTTTACTAGGGACTGAGTCTTGTTTTCGAGTATAAAAAGGGTTTCTATATAAATGATAGAAAACAATAACTCTCAGTCCCATGTGGCAGAGAGAAATAACAGCGGGGAGAATTTAAACTAGACATAGAAGAACTCCAAGGACTGTAAAACATGCATATATGTTGCTACAGGATTATAGAGTTGTATTTAAAAAAAAAAAAAGGTGAGTGACATTAGTTATTTTCAAATAATTTTAACTCAAATCAAAACAAATATTCATATCAAAGCTCTTTGCAGAAACGGAGTGATAAATAAGACACATCTCTGCCCTCTAGGAGTTATTAATACAATGTTTGAAGGAGGGTGAGCAGAATAAACCAAATACAAAAATAACTGCAAAATAAAGCAAAGCATAACTGAAAAATACCAAAGCAAAATCCAATATTTCTCCAAGTTACATCACTGTAATGACAACGTATCAGGTTATATCATTGGTAACAAAAAAACTACCATTCAGATGTCTCAGCCCTTAAGGCCATGTTTGCTCCTCAAAGTGGAGCTGCACACTGGTTGAATGGACCGTAAGGTGAACTCACTAAAGAAAATAAAAGAAGCTTCCATTTTGCTATACTTCATAGCAATATGATTTAACACAACTGGCAACCAAGGTTGAACATTTACTAATTTTCTCATCTCATCTTTGAGGAGATATATTAGGAAGGGAGAGGTTTCAAGTTAGCAAAGTTTGGCAAAGGGAAGAAAATGTACCTAAAGAAGAACTTTTAAATTTTATAGATTTTACTTTCAAAATGGGCCTGGAAGAATTATAGTTCTACAGTTTCTATAGTATGGCCATGTATTTGAGACTTTGGTAATTGAAAGCATGACCATATTGAAAATACCATCAGTAAACTTCTTTCAAGGAATTGAATAGCAAAGGAAGAATAGTTTTAAAACTTGCTCCCTGTATATTGCTATGCTTTGGACACTTAGTAAATACATAGAGATTCATTGCTGAAATATTGACTAAAATCAAATATCCACTTAGAAATGGCATTGATTTAAAATACACTTAGCCTAGACAATTCTTGCATGTATGTGTTAAATAAGCTATCTGGAAACAAGATGCAAAGGGACATTTTTCCCACATTTCCTAGTGTCCCTCTAATGCTGGTAGGACCATGGTATCTCTGATAAAACAGCCTTCTTCAAAAGTCAAACTGTAAACAATAATTTGCAATAAAATATAACCTGGGTGATAGTCATTCAATATTCATTATTAAGAAAATGCTGAAACTGACATAGAAAAAATGGCAATGGTATGACCAAAACAATTTATAGAAAAATACAAATGTCTAATTAAAAATGTAATCAAATAAATTAAATATTTTTCTATTATATTCATAACATATTTTAATTATAATGATTAGCATTGAGGAGTGTGGTATCTAAATGAACACTTGCCAACAGCTGGTGTAACAGAGGTAAAGGTCTGAAAAAAGGCAATGAAATGTTTTTCAAAGTGTCTCTTTAAAATCCAACTCTTTTTGGGAATTAAAACCTGCATTCCTTCCCTGAGGCCAGTAATCAAAGTGGCAGAAAAATGTTCTTTTCTGTTTGTTTTCTAGTGTCTTAAACCACAAGAGATAGCTGGACAGAACTGTCCAGACAAGGGCCAAGGGCCACGAGATCAGAGATAAGGTCAACCAAAACCATCAATTATAGTTAAACAATAGCCTGAAGCCATGACATATGACACTGGTCATGTAGACCAGAGCCCAACCTCCAAAAACCCCCTTTTAAAAAGTCCTATATTTCTGCTTAAAGACAGAATGGTGATCTTTCAGATGCTAGTCTACTGCACTACTCATTGCCGACAAATTAATAAATTTCTCTTTCATTTTCCTCAAACCACTTGTTATTGTTTTTCATTCTCACTGATTCGGTCTTAGGGAAAGTACTGAACTTTTGGTAACATTGGTATAAGTGAAACTCAGTACAATCTTTCTGGAAAGTTACCCAGCAATTCAGATCATAAGCTTTAAATAGGTTTATAACTGTGACCAAGTTTTTCCATCTTTAAGAATCTATCATAAGGTTCACACCTAATGGGTAGGTATGCACTATCTGGGGGATGGACAGGCTTGAAGCTCTGACTCAGGAGGGGCAAGACAATATATGTAACTTAAACATTTGTACCCCTGTAATATGCTGAAATTTAAAAAAAAATTTATCATAAGGAATAAAAATCTTGGAGAAAGACCTAGATTCAATGATTTTCACTATTTATAATAGTGAAAATTTAGTCCCACTGGGCTCTCTGGGGAAGGTAACCAGGAGAACCCTTTGCTTAGGATCACCTGTGTCTGCACTGCAAGGACTACACAGAAATAGCAATAGATATGCGGCTCAATGTTTTTTGGTTTGTGTAATTCAGAGTAGAGGTTCATCTTTCCAAAGAAAATGTCTGGCAATATGTAAGAAATTTGTTAGGAACGAAGGTGGGACAATGGGTTTTATAATACTTAGAGAACTGTATGTGTTAGTTTGGGCTGCCATAACAAAATACCATAGACTAGACGGACCTAAAGAACAGAAATTTATTTTGTCACAGTTCTGGAGGCTGGAAGTTGGAGGTAAGGGTACCAGCATGGCAAGGTTCTAGTGATGGCCCTCTTCCTGGCTTTCAAGCAGAGTCTGAGCATCTCCGGTATCTGTTCTTTTAAGAGCACTAATCTCATCATGAGGACTCCACCCTCATTACCTCATCTAAACCTAGTTATCTCCCTATTTGCAAACTACCCATCTGACAAGGGATTAATAACTAGAATGTATAAAGAACTCCAACAAGTCAATAGGAAAAAAAAATCAAATAATCCAATTAAAATGGGCAAAGCATCAAATGTCTATTCAGCGAGGTACTCCCACTCACTTCATTTTTGTTTATGTGGGATTTTTTTTTCCATCCATTCACTTTCATTTTATATGTGTGCTTACAGGTGAAGTGAGTTTCTTCTAGACAGTATATAGTTCGGTCATTTTTTTTTTTAAATTCTTCTAGCCAGTCTGTATATTTTAGTGGGGGAATTTAATCTATTTGCATTCAAGGTTATAATTCATGGTGAGGATTTCTCTCATTTTGATAATTGTTTTCTGGTCATCTTATATATCCTTTGGTTCTTTCTTCCTCTTTTATTGTTTATCATTGCAGTTTTGTGGTTTTCTATAGTGATAAGGTTTGATTCTTTTTTTCTTTACTGCAGCCAACTTACCAAGTGAAAGGTTTGATTCTTTTTTTTTTCCTTTGTGTATTTGTTTTCCTAGAGAGTTTTATACTTTTTTACGTTTACATAAAAAAGTCCTACATTTCTAGATGTAGGACTCCCTTGAGCATTTCTTACAAGATTGGTCTAGTGGTGATGAATTCTATTTTTGCTTGTCTGGGAAAGACTTTATTTCTCTCTCATTTCTGAAGGATAGCTTTGCTGGGTATAGTATTCTTGGCTAGCAATTTTTTTTTTTTCTTTCAGCACTTTCAATATATCATTCAATTCTCTCCTGTAAGTTTTCAGTGGAAAGAAATCTGCTGTTAATCTAATGTGAATTCCCTTATATTTGACTTAACACATTTTTTCTTGCTGTTTTTAGAATTCTTTCTTTGTCTTTTGACAATTTGACAATAACGTGCCTCAGGAAGAACCTTTTTTGAATCCTTCAGTTGCAGGATTTATGTTTGGTTCTTTTTTATAATTTCTCTTTGTTGAATTTCTCATTCATATCACGAATTATTTTCCTGATTTTGTTGAATTATCTGGTTGTATTTTCTTGTATCTCATTGAGTTTCCTTAAGATCATTATTTTAAATTCCTTTTCCAGCAATTTGTTTATTTCCTTTTCACTGGGGTCTGTTACCAGAGGGTTATTATGTTTCTTCCATCATGTCACATTTCCCTGCTTTTTCATTTTTCTTGTGCCCCTAAATTGATGTCTTTGCATCTGGTGGTGGAACAATCACCTCTTCTAATCTTTCTAGAGTGGCTTTTATAGAGAAAGACTATCATCTGCAGTTGGCTTTTAGTGTGCCATTTGGGAAGGATGTGATGACTGTTTTTAGATATTCAGTCCTGCTTCTTCAGCTGTGTTTAGTGTCAGCAATAACTGTGGGCACCTCGGTGGCCTAGGCTATAGAAGTTTGTGGCAGCAGTGGCAGTGGCATATGTTAATATACTCAGTGTCAGGGGATTTGGGGGCCTTCCTGCTCTCATTTTCCCCACAATGGAAATAGTTATCCAAGGAGATCCTCCTTGGTGTCAGGGATGACAGAGGCAACAAGCTGCTGCAGCAGCATGCACCAGGTTTCGGGTACAGGTGATCGGAGTAGCTGTGGGGCCAGGGTCCTAGGCTCAAGGCCTCTAACACATATTGTGGCACTTGATTCTTGGGGTGCAGTTTCACTCTCTGTGGCAGGGTTGGATCTAGGTTGCCCACAGAGCCAAGATTTGTGACTTTGAGGTACATCCTAGAAGCTTGGACCCTGGGGGTCGGGTTGTAGCTATGATTCTACCCCTGAGTTGCAGGGCACAGCACTAGCCTGACTGCAGGGAAGAAGGGGGGCTCTGGAGGTTTGGGCCTAGGAAGCAGGGTGCAGCTGCAATTCAGGAACCTGAGCCGGTAGGGCTCAGTAGCAACTCAGGTCCCAGAGGATTAGGCACCATGTAGTTGTGACATTAGCCCCTGTGATGGTAGGCCTTGGCAGTATCCCAGCTTCTGTGAGATCAGGTACAGTGGCAGCAAGTACCACAGAATGGTGGAGCACAGATGTCATTTGGGCCCTGAGGGGCCAGGGAACAACAAAGAAATGATTCCACTCCCCCAGGAGAGGGGCGTCTCAGCAGCTCAGACTCTAGGGGGCTAGTCCAGCTTTAGGGAAGTGGGGTATTAGGGTTGTTTGGTCTGTAAGGCAGGGTGTCTCAGCTCAGCCACTATTCCATTGCTCTAGGACTTAGGGTACTATGTCAGCCCAGCCCTGGGATGTGCAGTTACTGACCTCAGCCAGGACACTGATTCTCCAGGGGGCAATGTGCCAATTCAGCTCAAGCCTGGGGGCATGACTCTTCTGGGGGCAGCCCCGGCACCATTTCCCTGGAATGCAGGGTGCTGCCTCCCCATTAGGTACTGGGGTGCATGATCATTTTGCATGGCCAAGGCACTGTTTGCTGGGATGCAGGGTGCTGCTTCAATCTAGGCACCCAGGAGGCATGACTGCTCTGAGCAACAAAGGTACTATTTTCCTAGGAGGCAGGTACCACTTTAGCTCCTGCCAAAAGGGGCAAGGGCAGGGAAGGTGGAGTGGCTCCATCTCCATTTGGCTCCACCGCAGCTATTCACGGTTCACTTGGGGATGTTGGGTCACTGGGCTGGGGTGGTTTGGAGGTGGCACGAAGGGGAGGAGCCATAACTATTTTCCCCCAGAACAAGACACTCCAACTGTATTTCCAATTTCAAGATGCATGGGCCATAGTTGGGGGGACACCGTGTTGGCTCCTTCTCTGGGGGGAGCACAGGTATGTGGACTCTCTCAGCTGGGCTTAGTGCCTGTGAGGACTACAGGAGACCCCAGTGTTGAGGTATGTAGGCATCCAAAGTGTTAATGGGGGCTTCTTCTTTACCTCCTTGCTAGCGGAGGGAGCTCCTCCTGCTTCTCAGCTGATGCTGGTCAGAGGGTGGGGTGGTGGAGGCCTGGCATTTCCCTCCATTCCCTGTGGGGCCTTCCTGAGATTCTGTGCTCACCTGAGTTTCTGTTACTCCTCTGATGCACTCTGGCACTCTCCCTCAGTTATTTTTGTTAAAATGTAGTTGTTTATTTGTTTTTCTGGCTCTTTGTGAGAGGGACGAGTGCTATGGGCTTCTGTTCTTGATGATGTCATTTCCCATTTAGTCATTTTTTCTTGATTTTTTTCTTTTTGTGTTTCTTTTTTTTTTCTGAGACAGAGTCCTGCTTTTGTTCCCCCCGCTACAGTGCAGTGGAGTCATCATAGCTCACTGCAGCTTCAAACTCCTGGGCTCAAGTGATCCTCCTGCCTTAATCTCCTGAGTAGCTGGGACTACAGGTGCGCACCACTACACCTGGCTACTTTTTTCTATTTTTTTTTTTTTTTTTTTTGGTAGAGACAGGGGCCTTGCTCTTGCTTAGGCTGGTCTCGAACTCCTGACCTCAAACAATCCGCCCGCCTTGGCCTCCCAGAGTGCTAGGATTATGGCGTGTGCCACCACGCCTGGCCCAGGTTTCCTTAATTTTTACTTCATGTTCCTTTTCTGTTCCAGGATTCCACTCGGGATATCACGGTTCCATTTATTTGTCATGTTCTCTTAGGCTCCTCTGGGCTCTGATGGCATCTCAGACTTTGCTTGTTTTCAATGTTTTTGACAGTTTTGTGGAGTGGGGTAAGGTATTTTACAGGACCCCTTCCACTCGATTTGTCTGGTGTTTTTCTCATGATTAGACTGGGGTTACGTGTTTTGAGGAGGAAAATCAGAGGTGAAGTACCATCTTTATCACATCATGTCAATGGTACATACTGTTAACATGACTTCTCGCTGTTGATGTTGACCTTTGTCACCCGAATGAAGTAGTGATGGTCAGGTTCCTGTACTATACAGTGATGTTCTGCCTCCTTTCCATACTCTTTGGAAGTCGCTGCGCAGTGCAGCTGACACTTAATGAGCAGGGACTTAGGCTCCCCTTTCTAGTTACATTTTTACCACATTTTTGAATAGAATAAGCTTATTTTTTCAGGTTTTTTTTTTTTTTGTAAAGAATGAGCTTAACCTATCTATTATATTTACTGAGCCCGTATCAGGAATGCCCAACCTTTAGTCCAGAGCTACGTTTCATCTCCTTAAAGGCTGGAGACACCAGATGAAGGAGAAATAAATAGCCAAGTATCCGAGCTGCCTAGAGAAAGAAAGAAATGCAACTACCTGCGGTTTTCTCTTTTCTGCTGAAAATTCAAAACTAAGAGTCAAGTATAACTGTGGCAACCACTGTGCAGTTCTTCTGAACAAGGTTTTGAGCCTGACAGACTCTGATGAAGACAGTCCTCCTGGATTTGAACCCAGCTCCACCACTTCTGGCCTTTTGTGATCTTGACAAATTCTTAACCTGAGACTCAGTTTATCCTCCTACAAAATAGGGTTAATGATAGTATCTATCTCACAGGGTTGTTGGAATGATTATGGAGGACAAGGGATATAAAATACCTTACATTCAATAAACAAATAGTGATGCAATGGAGATGTTTGTTAATATTAAACACATGTATCTTTCCTGCCCACAAATCGTGTTGCCCTGCGGTGCTCCACTCTGTGTCAATGACATGCCTTCTTTCGTGGGGTGGCATGTGCTGTCTTGAACACAGCTTAGCTTTTAGACATCACCAAGGTAAAAAATAACCTTGAAAGCCACACTTTGTGGAATGAGACAAGAGTTTTCTTAATTCCAAAAGCCTTCCTTTACATATTCACAGCAAAGCCTGGAAATCAGCATTTTGTTATAAGCCAGTGTAGACAGTATGGCTCTATGATGTAGGAGAAGTTCTTCTGCGACAGGAAGGGGAGGAGGAAGGAGGAATCAGGAAGGGGACAGAGAAGACACGAGACAGAGAATCAGAGGCTGAGACTGCAGTGAGGATGCTTCCTGGTCCATAAGAGGAGACCCAGTGCCCTGTGCCTTGATCTGGGGCGAGGGGTTAGCAACACTTTTTTTTTTTTTTTGAGACAGAGTCTCACTGTGTTGCCCGGGCTAGAGTGCCGTGGCGTCATCCTAGCTCACAGCAACCTCAAACTCCTGGGCTCAAGCGATCCTCCTGCCTCAGCCTCCCGAGTAACTGGGACTACAGGCATGTGCCACCATGCCCGGCTAATTTTTTCTATATATTTTTAGTTGTCCAATTAATTTCTTTCTAATTTTAGTAGAGACGGGGTCTCGCTCTTGCTCAGGCTGGTTCGAACTCCTGAGCTCAAACAATCCGCCCGCCTCGGCCTCCCAGAGAGCTAGGATTATAGGCGTGAGCCACCGTGCCCGGCCTGTTTAAATCTTAATTAGGAAAATCTATAGTGGAATTTAAAGATTGGTAACTTCCCATTAGAAACATGACAGAATAGTTGTAAGAATAGCATAAAATACTGTATCCAGATAGTTCCCTGGACTGGATTCCAAAAAGAGATTAACAAATTGAAGGCCTGACACATATCATCAAACTGGAGAAATGAGGCAGAAAAGATGAAACTTGTGAGTGGCTATAACTGAGAATCTACTTGTCTAAACATTAGGAAACAAAATTAATATAATAGTGGAAAATAGGTCACCAGAGATAAAAGGGGCAGTTGGTAATGAATAATTGTCTTTTAAAAAAACTTGCCAGCCTTTAAAAAAGCTTTTACAACTTTTGATTCATTTACTTCATTTCTGGGAATCCTAAATATTAACAATAAATATGGAAAAGATTTATGTACAAAATTTCATTCCAAAACATTGGATATGAATAGATTTTTATCTTATAGGAAATCAAATATGTAAAGTACCTAGCCCAGTGTCAGGTACATAGTACTTATTTAATGTTATTTATTTATTTTTTTTGAATATTCTAGCTGTATTTTCTTTTTTTAATTTCAGCATATTATGGGGATACAGATGTTTAGGTTACGTATATTGCCCTTGCCTCCCCCTCCCCCCCAAGTCAGAGCTTCAAGCGTGTCCATCCCCCAGATGGTGCGCATCGCACTCATTATGTATGCATATACCCATCTCCTCCTCCCAATAAATGTTACTTATTAAGTTTGGTTTCTAAAGTAGAAAGGGGCAAAGTTGACTGATACTAGGTTGGAGCACCAATTTTTTTTTTTTGAGATAGAGTCTCAGTCTGTCGCCCTGGGCAGAGTACAGTGTCATCATCATAGCTCCACTGCAACCTCAAACTCCTGGGCTCAAATGATCCTTTTGCCTCAGCCTCCTGAGTAGCTGGGACTATAGGTGCGTGCCACCGTGCCCGGCTAATTTTTGTTTTTAGTAGAGACAGGGTCTTGCTCTTGTTCAGGCTGGTCTCGAATTCCGGAGCTCAAGTGATTCTCCCGCCTCGGCCTCCCAGAGTGCTAGGATTACAGGTGTGAGCCACTGTGTCCGGCCAAGAGCACCAGTTTTATTTTATTTTTTAAATTTGTTCAAATTTTTTTAGAGACAGAATCTCACCATGTCGCTTAGGCTGGCCTCAAACTCCTGGCCTCAAGAGATCCTCTGGCATTGGCCTCCCAAAGTGCTAGAATTATAGACATGAGCCACTGTGTCTGGCCTTGCTTTTTTCACTTTTTTGAACCTCTTTCCACAGCAGTATATGGTGCCATTTCATTCTTTTTAATGGGTGCATATTTATATCTTTATATAACAAGTCTCGCATTGATGGATATTGTGGGTGATTGTTAGTACAGACTGGTGGAGTGAATATTGGACTTGTTTCTTCTGATATGTACATTAATGTTGGATTCTAGGACTAGTTGTGCCTTCTTATTTCCTGAAGCCCATGCTTCCTAAGGACTGTCTATTAATGACGGTTTCTTCCTTGGGCCTACGATGAATGATGTTTATGGAGTGTCAAACTCAAATCACTGGTGAATATAATGGAAGTTGCTGAAAATACATGAGAATTGTACAGTATTCCCAAATAAGCTTCTTCTGGAATATAAAGTAAGTATTTTGCATTGTATGAATTTTCCTTAATTTAGGGGATGTGGGTAAGTGAGTAGTTTCAACTTACTTCTTTCAAGAGTATACTTGAATAAGGGAGCCAGAATACAGTGAACAGGGGAGTAATGGTGGGATTATATTAAGAGCATTCTAGTGGGGCACTGTGGCTCACACCTATAATCCCAGTACTTCAGGAGGCCAAGGCAGGAGGACTGTATGAGGCCAGGAGTTGAAGACCAGGCTGGGCAACATAGCGAGACCCTGTCTCTACAAACAATGGAAAAAAAAAGAATTTGCCAGGCATGGTGGTGCATGCCTGCAGTCCCTTCTGCTCGGGAGGCTGAGGCAGGAGGACTGCTTGGGCTCAGGTGTTTGAGGCTGCAGTGAGCTATGATCACGCCATTGCACTCCAGCCTGGGTAACAAAGTGAGACCGTCTGCAAAAAAAAAACCAAAAAACCCCCAAACAACAACAACAACAAACCCAACTGTATTTTAAAGATAATGCAGGATCCTCTAAACTTTCACTTCAATTGACAATGTGGTCTTTGCTGTGTTTGACAAGTAAGAATAACCCTTTGGGGAAAGAAGGGTCTGACTAAATACTTTAATAGGGAAGAAGCTTAATTTTAAATTAGACTGCTAGTCTGGAATGAGACTTGGGATTGTTGCTAGGAGGAGAGGATAATAAGAACAAACATTTATAAAGAACAGTTTATGGCCAGGCATTGTGACTCATGCCTGTAATCCCAACACTTTAAGAGGCTGAGGTGGGTGCTTGGCCAGGAATTCAAGACCAGTCTGGGCAACATAGCAAGACCCCATCTCTAAAAAAAAAAATAGCCGGGTGCAGTGGTGCTTTCTGTAGCCCCAGGTACCGAAAAGGCTGAGGCTGAGGCTAGAGGATCGCCTCAGCCCAGGAGTTCGAGGCTGCACTGAGCCATGACCATTCTGTTGTACTCCAACTTGGGTGACAGAGGGAGACCCTGTCTCTAAAAAAAAAGAATGAAGAAATATATGGATTCAGGGGAGATTTTAGCTTATTAACTGTAGAAAAAGGTGTGACAGTCAGAAATATTCCAGTAATTGACCAGGCTTTAGGACACAGATCTCACACAAAATCCTTGGACTCTAAAGTTGGAAAAGGTGGGATGAGAGGGAACAGAATTCTACCTTTTTTCTTTTTAAAGTTTATGTTATGACCCTAGGAAAACCTAAGCTTGAATATTAGACAGCCAGTTGCCTACCTTGGATTTTTATCAGGATTATGTTTATTGTAAAACTGAGATAGAACAATTTTATGGTGTTAACCCAAAATTTTTCATTGACAATAAGGAACTTGATCTTGTTCTCTACCTACTTTTGAAATAGTGTATGCACTTCATAATAGTAACACTTTCTCAGAGGTATGAGATATCCTTCTTTGCTGTGATTCTTCCACAATTGTAAAGGAATTCTTTGTTCCTGATGCTTATGTAGAATATTGGGATTTATAAGATGACAAGGGAAGGGTAGAAATGTTTTTTGTATACCTACCCTGTCAGGCTCTTTACATTCAGTAACTCTTATAATCCTAGTTCCACCTTGTTATCCCCATTTTACAGTTGAGAATAACTGAGGCTAGCACTTTAATTAGGGAGATAAGACATGCACCTAGGTAAATATAACATGAAACAAAATAAATGCTTACGATTGACCAAGTAAAGCAAAAACTGGCATTTGCAGGACCACAGGCACAGTTTACCACGTGCCTGCTTCTACAAACGAACTTCTCGGCGTGGCCACAGACTTGCATCCCTAGGAGTGAAACCTTGAGGGTGTGAATCCACCGAGGATGCCTGTGTACGAAGGGGAATACCAGCTGGATTTTCCCCGTGGAAAGCCTCCTCTGCGAGCCCTGGGTGCTCTTCATTTAAGGAAGCTGGCTGGGGGAGGGGGCTTGCCTTGCGGCTGCGTCCTGCTCCTTGCGCGCTCCCCCACCCCCAGCTCTGCTGCCGCTAAACCCCGGAGAGCGGAGCGTGCACGTTGAGATTCCTCGGCGGGCCTGGCAGCGGTGCTGGGCATGCTCAGTGGGCAGGACCCGTTAGAGTGGCGAGTAAGGAAGCGTTGGCTCTTCTCTGGGTCTGCCTTCCCCGGTTCAGGCCCCGGCCCTGGGCTTTTGTGTGCGCGGAGCTGCAGCTACCGCTGCCTCCTCGCGGGGCCGCCCAACCCCAGATGCCGTCTGGCCTGTCCGGTTTCCGCCGTTAACCTCGCCGCGCGGCCGGGAGGAGGAGCGGGGCGGGGCCGGCGGGCGGGCGGACGGGCAGGAGGGCCCTGCCGGGGGGTGGGGGTGGGTGCAGGGAGCCCCGCGGGGGGTGGGGGGAGGGGGCGGGCGCGGAGTCACGGGGGTGGGGTCACCGGCGGTGGCTCCGGGAGGCCAACTGGGAGGGGAGGGGGCCGTGGGGGCGGCTCGGCGAAACCAGCCCCGGCTGGGGAGTAGCGGCGACTCCGGGGGCCGGGGCCAGGGCTTTCCGGGCTTCGGTGAGGCCGCTGTGGGCCCCATCTTCCGGCGGTCACCGGAGTTTGTGGTGATTGTTGCTGCCGCCGCCACCGCCCCGGCTGCCATCTCCTCCTCCTCTTGGGCCGCCGCCTCCTCTTCCTCCTCCTCCTGGGCCGGGCCGATCCCCTCCCCGCTGCCGCCTCCTCCTGGGCTGGGCCCGCGGTGTCTCGTCCCCTCGCGGAGCCGCTCCTGCCGCCGTCGCCGCCGCCGCCTCCTCATTCATCCTCGTGCACCATAGGCGGCACAGGCACCAAGATGTCCAACCGAGTGGTCTGCCGGGAAGCCAGTCACGCCGGGAGCTGGTACACAGCCTCAGGTAGGGCCCCAGGCCGCCCGCCCGCCCGCCGCCGCCGCCGCCGCCGCCTGGCCCCGCGCCCGGCCGGCCGAGGTCGGCGGCCCGGCTCCGCGGCGGCGGCGGGCGGGGACGAGGGCGCGGACGGGCCGCTGGGAGCGGACCGCGTGCGGAGGGAGCGGGCCGAGGACGGCCTCGTCGCCTCCCCCACCCGGGCGGCAGGCAGCCCGCGCCAGCAGCCGGCGGCCGGCCGGCCTCACGCTCGCCGGAGTTGGGCGAGAGGGAGAGTTGCCGCCTCGGCAGCCTGCGCCCTCCCTCGGGACCAGGCTGGAGGAGAGAACGTGCTCCCGGTGCTCCCGAACCCGAGTCTACTTGTCTCCTCCGGCTCGTGGGAAACGGGGTCCGGCCGCTGCCACCCCCGGGGAGGACGGGGTGCCCGGCTCCAAGCCCCGCTTCCCCACACGGCTGGGCAGCGACCCTCTGTCCTCTTGCCAAGTGGGGGACACGCTTTCCTTTCCTCTCCTCTTCCCTGTCCTCCCTGCCGGCGGTCAGAGGGGCGCCCTCGCCCAGAGCGAGTTTTCTCTGGCTGCCCAGCGAGCCTCCTCGCTCAGAGCCCAGGAGGAAGTCTCCCCGTCTTTTGCCTCTGGCACTTTGGAAAGGCAGGCAGCGTTTTCCCTCACCTTTCAGGTGCTCCGCTCTCTTGGAAGGAGTGAAGGGTAGTACTTTTTCGCGTTACCAGACTAGAGACAAGGTCTCTGCATGGAAGAACTGTCAGAGGAGGGCCTTTCAGGGATTTGTCGCCTTGTATGTTGGGGCTAGAGTAGAAGTACTGCTAATCAGGGGCTTTGGGTGGCCTCCCAGCTCTTTTGTCAGTGTTTGCATTGTTACTGTCATTCACGAAAGGGGCAGCTGGAGATGGCATCAGCACTTTTCCTGAGCAGCCTCCTCAGTCTCTGGTCGCTCAACACCAAGCAGGTGGTGGAATACCCAACGAATTACTTCAGCTTCGAGCGAATTTAGTCTTCTGTCTCCAGGATCTGAAAACATTTTAGAGTTCTTTATGTAAGAGAGTGTAGGGATTTTCCCTTTAATAAAGCTCTTGTTAGAATGCCTGTTTTCTGGGATTATTTTCGGGAGTCACATTTCTGTTATGTTAACAAGGAAAGTTCCACCGTGATTCCTAATACTCTTCAGTCATTTGGTATTAGCTTGTCAATAACTAGAGCTAACTTAATGGGAATTGGATCGTCTTTCCCTTTGCAAATAATTGGGTTGGATAGTGACATGGGTTTGTGAGGAAAAAAAAGAATTGGAAGAAAATAAATTTCTCTGAGGTTGCTAAACTAGCTTATTAAATACTTGCACCTTACTGACTCAGTAAAGATTTGCTGTGTTAAGACACAAAAGAATTGTGATGATTGGATTTGCAGCTATAGCTAACAGGTAGTTGTAGTTTTGCATTAAGCATATGACATTTTATGGTTACACTGGCTTCCCTTCGTGGTCCTAAAGTACTTCATAAACATTTTATCAGTTCTCACAACCTGAGAATGTCAGTTAAGCTATTCTTGTTAAACATATGGGGAAACTAGAGAAGTTGAGTGATGTGCCCAAGACTCATTATGCTAAGCCAGTGGCAGAACAGAAATTGGGAAATGCGAGTCCCTGGCTCCTGGATTTGTCCTCTTATCAGTGCATTATTAATGTTAGTTATCAATGAGTGATGGCCTTTTCAACATTGTAAATAACTAAACTTTTTCTTCCATGTGCTTTGAAGAATTAAAAACTTAAAAAAATTTTAGGTTTGACTTCAATGGCCATTTTTTGGTTTGTCCATTTTGGTTTTCTGTACTTTTCTGTATGTGTTTTAAACTTTTGTTGTAGTTTGCAATGGAACGTGGGCAAGTGATTCTGGAGGAATTTTTACAGATTCTTGAACATTCTTCGGGTAATAAAATAGGACATAGCTTACACTTTGGACTTGGAAAGTCTTAAGTATATCTTCTCAAATATAAGATGGCTCCTTTAATCCAGCTGAAAAAATTCTATGATCATATTTATCAACTGTGAACTAAAATGGATTATTTTCTTAAAAAATTTAAATGTATTCTTAATTCCCTAAATTCTGAGTGAAATTAATAATGCCATTTTTGGTGATATGAATTGTGGTGGAGAACCTTACTAAAATTAAGACCATATACGTGACTTTTTGGGGTGTGTGTGTGTAACTTTTTAAACTTGAGTAATAATTGAGGATGAATTTAAAGCAATTTAGTTGTAAAAGCTTCTTTTGTATTTTAAAAAATAAATGAAGTAAAACTATAGGTAAGTTAACTTCGAATTGATTTGGGAACTTCTGTCTTTAATATTATGCCAGTATACTTATACTGATGACATTGGGAAAGTTCTGCTTGTGTTGTTGTTTCTCTAGTAAACTGTGTTTGTGGATTATCATTCTGTGGTTTCTACAAGCATTCAGGTTGTGTCCATAGAATTAAAGTGTTTAATTACTGATACAAATAAGGGTGAAATCACATTTACTTTCAGTTATCTAGTTATTTCAGGAAAAAAGTATGTGTGTACATATGCAAATATCACATATGTAACATGTAATTTTTGTAATATGTACATATGTACACACACATCTTCATTTTCTTTACCCCTTGTTACATACTAGATCCACTGATAGAGAGTAGTATAAATTGTTGTTTGCCCTCAAGGAATTTTCAGTTTATTTGAAGTAATAACTCAAAACAGCAAATAAGTATAAGTTGAGATAGTGCTGTTAGGATTTCTGAGGAGGATGGAATCATTTTGAGGTAGAATTTGAGTTGTGCTTTGAAGGAAGGATATTTGAGTAGATTTGGAGCAGTAGGAAAGAACACTGGATTGGGAAACACCACAAAGATATAGAAGCCGGTAAATGTAAGTAGTTCAGTTTAATAATGGTGGAAGGGTGGGTCACAAGGATGTAGTTCATGGACTGGTGCTAGAGTATAGATGCCTATGAATGCTAGGCATAATAGTGTTTGGACTTAGGCATTGAGGACCAATGTAGGTTTCTGAGTAGGCAACTGATAATATGATGCAAGTAGCATTTTAGGAAAATTAATCTCATAGGAAGGTTAATCCTCACTTCTTTACTGGTGGTGTGCAGCAGGGATCAGCAAACTAACTATGGCCCATAGCCTAAATACAGCCTGCAGCCTTTTTTTTTTGGTAAGGTCCACCGGCTAAGAGTAGTTTTTAATTTTTAAAACATTATTTAAAAAGCAAACAAAACCAAATACAGTAGAGACCATGTGTGGCACATAAAGTCTGAAATATTTACTATTTGGGCCTTATAGAAAAAATTTTCTGATGCCTAGTGTAGGTTAATGGTTCTCAAAATATGATATGTGGACCAGCAGCATAATGTATCTAGTCTGTTTTTTCCAGATTTGTTACAGCTTTCATTTCATTATTTCATGCCCTTATCATCTTCTGTCAGGACCATCACAGCTGTCTCCTAAATGGACTTCTTTCTGCCAGCCTTATCCCCTTAAGTCTGTCCTCTCTGCTGATGCCTGAATAATCTGTTGACCCCATTATTCCTTTGATCATTTCCTCACTGATCCATCTTGCCTCTTGGATAAGGTCTAAGTCCTTTCATGACTTGGCATCTTCTTATCTCTAAGGCACCTTCCCTCTACCCCATCTTAGTTCTTCTTTTTACCACCTTTAAGTAACATCTAACAGCTGTTCATTGTTTCTTTAAATACATCATGCTGTTTCTTACCATTGTACTTTTGCTCAAACTTCCATCTCTTGAAGTGTTCTTTCCCAGGATAGTTCCTCCTCATCTTTTAAAGACTCAGGTGTTAATACCTCCAAGAAACCTACCCTGATGCATTGCCTCCTCCAGGCAGTTTTTGATGTTCCTTTATGCTCCCATAATATCCTGTGCATATCTTTATACATTTACCTTGTTAACTATATATGTGGTCTTATGAAGTCCTTGAAGCCAGGGACCATGTCTTACTCATTTTTTGTACCCTAAGTACTCAGCACAGATTTTGTACATGGTAGATATTCAGTAAGTATTTAAATAAACAAATGTTAAAGTGGTTGGCGTATAGTAGGTAATTAGCATGTGGTGGGTATTGGTAGTATATGGATGGAGATACTGATGTTTAAATCTTGAAGAGCAGTAGGGCTGTTGTAGGACTGCTGCCAATCAAGTCTCTGAGCATAGTATAAGATGAAGATTGTTGTAGCAGGAAAGGATTAGAAATCCTGATCTACCAGTTAGGGATCCAGTGAATGCAAGATTTTTAGAGAAGTATGACATACATATAGAAGTGTGTACAGCTGGATGAATAAGCACATTCAGGTGATGGGCACCCAGCTCAAGAAACATCAGTACAGGAACTCCCAACAAACACTCCTCCTCCCTTTGCCCTGTGTTCCTTGTATTCTAACACTGTAGAAAAGTTTTGTCTATTTTTGAATTCTGTATCAGTAGAGTCATATAGTATGCATTCTTTGAGCTTCGTTTGCTTAACATTACATATGTAAGATTAATCCACGTTGTGTTGTACTTTGTTTATTCTCATTGCTGTTTGCTGTTGTGTGAATACAGTTTATTCTGTTGATGGAAATTTTTTTTTTTGCTGCTGTGAACATTTCTATGCTTTTTTTGGTGAATATATACGTGATTTTTGTTGGGTGTATATCTTGGGATGGAATTATTAGGTCATGGCTTACGCGTATAAGTTTTGGTAGTTTCTGCTAAAGTTGTGCAAGGTGGTTTTACAAATTTACACCCCCACCAGCAATGTATAAGAGCTCTAGTTGCTTCCCATATTTGCCAGTACTGGGTACTGTCAGTCTTTTTAGTTATTCTGGAAGGGTATGTAGTGATACTGCAGTGTAGTTTTAATTTGTTTTTTCCTGATGACTATTGAAGTTGAACATTTTTTCAGGTTAGGGACCCCATGTTTATTGGCCATTGGACTTCTGCTCTTGTGAAGTGTCTGTTAAACTTTTGCCCTTTTTTTCTATTGGGCTATTTACTTTTTTATATTGATTTATAGTTCTTTATATATCCTGGATACAGTTTTTTGTTAGATTAAGTTCATTTTTTGCAAATATCTACACATATCAGCAAATATATCTTTGCAAAGTTTATGTATTGCAAATATCTTCTACCCTATGGATGGCCCTTTCAGAATCTTGATGCCTTGGTAAGTTAAGGTTCTTAATTTCAAAGAAGTCCAGTACATCAATTGATTAGTGCTTTCCTTGGTTTCCCGCTTATGAAATCTCTACCTACCTCAATGTCTTGAAGTTACTCTCCTGGGTTTTATTCCTAAGAACTGTATTTTTTTACCTATCACATTTAGATTTAAAATTGATCTGGTTGATTGCAGCGTGTGTATGTTATATATGTGAAGTAGCAGTACATTACATTAAATTTTTTAAAGTAAACATATATATAGAAAAAGAATACAAATCAAGTGTATGCTTTGGTGAACATTCACAGATTTAATATACCCTATGTAACCAGCTCTTAGATTAAGAAATAGAACATTGGCCAGGTGAGCTGGCTCATGCCTATAATCCCAGCACTTTTGGAGGCTGGGGTAGGAGGATGGCTGAAGTCCAGGAGTTTGAGACCAGCCTGGGCAACATAGCCAGACCTTGTTGCTACAAAAAATTAAAAAAATCAGGCTTGCTGGCACCTGCCTGTAGTCTTATCTACTAGGAAGGCTGAGGCAGGAGGATTGCTTGAGCCTGGGGGTTCGAGGTTACAGTGAGCTATGATTGTGACACTTCATCCCGCCTTCGTGACAGAGCAAGACTCTGTCTCTTAAAAAGGAGAAAAAAACAAAAGGAAATAGAACATTTTCAGAATCCCAGAAGGATACATTACATTTTAATGTTTCCTGAAATTGGTATATTTTATATCTAAGTGTATATTTAATATAGAGGCTTGTTTTTTTCCCCTGGAAAATGGTTGTTATATTGATGGTGTATGCCATAATCTCTGGTGTCATATGGAATTGGAAAATGTCAAAGTCTAATGATATGAAGAACATTCTTTTTTTTTTTTTTTTGGAGACAGGGTTTGCTCTGTTGCCTGAGCTAAAGTGAAATGTCAAAATCATAGCTCACCGCAACCTCAAACTCCTGGGCTCAAGCAATCATCCTGCCTTAGCTTTCTGAGTAGCTGGGACTACAGGTACGAGCCACCACGCCCAGCTAATTTTTCTATTATTTGTAGAGGTGGGTCTTGCTCTTGCTCAGGCTGGTCAGGCTGGTCTCGAACTCTTCACCTCAAGCAATCCTCTTGCCTCTGCTTTGGCTTCCCAAAGTGCTAGAATTACAGGCGTGAGCCACTGCAGCGGGCCTTCAAAGAGCATTCTTGAAGTGTTTGTATAATATATATCTTAAATGCAGTTTTGCCTTTGAAGTTGTTTTCATTCATTCAGCTATGTTTCTAAACATTTAATAAAATTATATCAGGGTTCCTATAGTTGGAAAATCACATCTTATTTTTTTTGGGATGTACCTTAAGTTCTAGAGTGTCAAAATAAAATATCTTGATGTGTGAGAAACCGAAAAACTGACTAATATTATTTTTCTTTGAGGAGACTATATAATAAAATTTAGTTTTAAAGTGCACTCTTTTAGGTTAAAAAATACAGTTTTCTGTGTGCTGATTTTTCTTTACACCTCATCCTATTTTACCTTGGAGAAAGGCAAGAAGGGAAATAAACTTAATAGGCAAACTGTTGATAGTATTGCTTATTATTTCTAGTTCTCAGTTTTCCTTCTTGTCCTTTCACATGCATTTCCAAGTCCAAATCATCTCCTTCCCTATCTCCATGGTGTAGTTTGTATTGTCTGCTTTTGGGTTTTTGTCCATTTGAAAGAAGATGAAAATAACAAAAATTTAAACATGTCTTTTATTAAGTTTGTTTCATGGGTACATTTCGTGTGTATGTATATAATCTCTGATTCTCAGAAGGACCCTACCAGGTTGGTATTATCTCCATTTATGGATGTGGAAAGGATGACTCACAGAGGTTGAATAACTCATTTAAGGTATAACAGGTTAGTTGAAGAACCAGTCTGACTCTAAAACTAGATTTTATGTTAGGGTCAGGGAAGTATGGTGAGATATGCTGCCCCAGACATTGAACTTTTTCTGTCCCATTTCAGGTTTTTCCCAAACTACAGTATGAACATTTAACTCATGTCCATACTGTCCAATGATTGTACATCATCTGTGGCTTATAGAACATTTTCTCATATATTTTTCATTTTCACAGTAATACTATGATTAGGCATAGGATAGGTAAGGCAGGAAGGTCTTTAATCCACTCCTACCTTGCCATTTTATAGATGAGAAACTAAGACTTGGAAGAGGCTTCATTGCTTGAGTCATACTGCTAGTAAATGATAGAGCTATGATTTGAACCCAGGACTTCTGGCTTGAAGCCTACTGTTCTTTCTATTTATAGTAATGCCAGAATAAATAAGAAGTTGAACTATTTGAAATTAGTAAGCATCTTTGTAATTGTCAAGTAATATCCTAGATTATAAAATAATAAAAGCATAATTAAAAACTTATGAATTTTGAATATTCATGTAAGTTATAAAATAATTGGTATATTTTAATTAGGCTAGTTCTAGCATTTGAACTGAACCTAACAAAATTTGGCACTTTTGAAGAAGTTTTATTTAACATACAGTGATTCGATATTGAACAAATTGAGTTCTGTGTGAAAGGTATTGTTTCAGGGACTATGTGTATAGCAAGGGATAAAACAGATAAAAATTCTTAGTTTACACTTTACTTGGGGGAGACAGATAATAAATAATTAAGTAAAATATATAGTATGCTAGATAGAGGAAGGTACTATGGATAAAACAAAGCAGAACTTGTGCATAGGGAATGTTAAAGGCTGAGGGTGAGTGGAGTTTGCAATATTAAATAGCATGGAAAGGGAAGACTTCACTGAAAAGACATTTGAGTAAAAATTTGAAGTAGGTGAAAGAACGATCCTTACATATAATCTGGAGATACATAATTTTAGGTGGAGAGTACAGCAAATTCAAAGGTTCTGAGGCCACAGCAGGCCTGGAATATGAGGTAAGGCCACTGAAGGTGGAATGATGGGAACTGGAGCAAAGTATTAATAGTATGATAGGAGTTAAGAGTAAGTGGCTGGAGCGTGGACACAAAGGAGTTGTGGTCAGATGATATAAGTCTTAAAGGCCATTGAAAGGACTTTTACTTCAGTGAAATAGCCATTGGCAGGTTTTTTTTTTTTTTTTAATTTTTTTTTTTTTTTGGAAACAGAGTCTCACTGTGTTGCCTGGGCTAGAGTGAGTGCCGTGGCGTCAGCCTAGCTCACAGCAACCTCAAACTCCTGGGCTCAAGCGATCCTCCCGCCTCAGCCTCCTGAGTAGCTGGGACTACAGGCATGCACCACCATGCCCAGCTAATTTTTTCTATATATTTTTAGTTGTCCAATTAATTTCTTTCTAATTTTAGTAGAGACGGGATCTCGCTCTTGCTCAGGCTGGTTTCGAACTCCTGAGCTCAGACAATCCGCCCTCCTCGGCCTCCCAGAGAGCTAGGATTCCAGGTGTGAGCCACCGCGCCCGGCCCATTGGCAG
>CAUYSK010043783.1:0-48311 GCA_963575035.1 Avahi laniger | reverse complement strand
TGAGTGCAATGGTATCATCATAGCTCATAGCAACCTCAGACTCCTGGGGTCAAATGATCTTCCTGCCTCAGCATCCAGAGTAGCTAGGACTATAGTCATGCGCCACCACACCCAACTAACTTTTTTTTTGAGACAGAGTCTCACTCTTTTTTGCCCGGGCTAGAGTGAGTGCCGTGGCGTCAGCCTAGCTCACAGCAACTTCACACTCCTGGGCTCAAGCAATCCTTCTGCCTCAGCATCCCGAGTAGCTGGGACTACAGGCATGCGCCACCATGCCCGGCTGATTTTTTCTATATGTTTTTAGTTGTCCGATTAATTTCTTTCTATTTTTAGTAGAGACAGGGTCTCACTCTTGCTCAGGCTGGTTTCGAACTCCTGAGCTCAAACAATCCGCCCGCCTCAGCCTCCCAGAGTGCTAGGATTACAGGCGTGAACCACTGCGTCCGGCCCCAACTGTAATTTAATTTGATCTAATTTTTTGTAGAGACGGGATCTTGCTATGCTGCCCAGGCTGGTCTCCAACTCTTGGCCTCAAGCAGTCCTTCTGCCTTGGCCTCACAAAGTGCTGGGATTACAGGCGTGAGCAACCATGCCTGGCCTGCATCTTTTTTTAAAGATTAAAAAAATTTTTATTTTTGGTTTCGCAAACCCCCTTTTTTTCATGTAGTGTAAGTAATTCATTCTTTCTGAGGCTCCTGGTGGGCTACAGCTTAGCACTGTATAGCTTTTCTATGCATCCCATCTAGTATGCGGGAGCTAAATAATCCAGACATACTAATAAATATTTTGATACGTGCATACACACATATGTTTTCCATTTACTATAACTTATGTATTTTTGGGGAAGTGCTCTTTTGGTAGACATGGGAAAGAATGAGATTGGGGAGGGCATTTGTAAGGGCCGTTAAGACTGAGTTACACATTTATAGATCAGAATTGGCTTGGCATTTGGGTACATCCTTTGCAATATTAAACTTTTTTTCTTCTTTTTGTATTAAACTTTTAATTTTGAAAAATTCAAACCTGGAGAAAATTTGCAAGAATGGTACAACAAACTCCTGTAAACCCTCCACCTAAATCCACCCATTAATATTTTGCTCCATTTACTTAATTTTTCTCTTTCTGTATGTCTTCTATAATACCATACACATTTGAGAGTAAGTTACAGAGATAACAATTCTTTACCCGTCCTTACTAAAGCATGTATTTCCCAAGAACGAGGGCATTCTCTTAGGATACCAAGATATATTATCAAATTGAGGAAATTGATACAGTCTTGGATTTCTCCAGCCGTCCCAACTTTTAGAGCAACTTTTTTCCTTCCTACTCAGGTATCCAAACAAGAATCAGTTGTGCCACGTAGTTGCCGTGTCTCTTTAGTCTCCTTCACCCTGGAACAGTCCACAGCCTCTTATTGTCCGGCACGGCATTAACATTTTTTAAGTGTATAGGCACATTTATAGGTTTATAAAATGTCTCGCAGTTTGGGTTTGTCAGATAGTTTTCTTGTGATTTATTTCAAGGTATGTATTGCCACAAAACTTAGTAGCTTACAACAACAGTAAACACTGATAATTTTACATAGTTTCTGTGGGCCAGAAATTCAGGAGTGGCTTAGCTGGGTGGTTCTGGATTGGAGTCTCACTCGAGATCACAGCCGAAATGTTGCCTGGGTCTTTTGTTCTAGGAAGGTTTGACTGGGGCTGGAGTTTGGCTCATTTGCCTGGTTGTAAAGTTTGTGCTGGCTTTTGGCAGGAAGCCTCAGTTCCTTGCAACATAGACTCCTCCACAGGGCTGCTTGAGTCTCCTCACAACATGGCAGCTGGCCTTTCCCAGAATGGATGATCCATTCCATTGAGGAAACAAAGAGGAAGCCTCGACAACTTATGACCTAGTCTTGGAAATCACATACTCTCTCTTCTGTTGTTGTGTTGTGTTGTGGTTTTAGAATATATCTACAAATTCTTTGATATCCTTCCCTTCAAGAAACAGAACTGAATTCTCCTTTTGAGTGTGGACCAGACTCCCTGCTGTGGAGCATAAAAACCTTTCTCAGGGTCAGTGCTACGTTAACTACTTCCATGAATTGAAATCCTATGGCGTCTGAGGATTCAGCTCCAGGCTAGCTAGGTGCTAGTGGGGATACCCTGTGGCTTCACGGTGCGAGAGCTTTCGTGCTTCCAGCCTGGGTGATTTTTCCTTGAGTGCCCGGAGCAGGACCTCCAGATGCATCAGGGTTGGGAATATAAAGGTGGCTGAGAAGAGCCAGCCCCTATTAGAGACTCTCAGATAAGTGACAGCAGAGCTAGGCTGCTGCCAGGGAGCTCCAGAGCTCACTACAGAAGCTGTCCTCGCATTAGGAAGAGGGACCTGGAACCCCTTGGAAGACCCTGAGAGGGAGGAGAAGAAAAATTGTCCATATCTTGGGAGAGGGAAGGCCGGATGGGAAGACGTGATAAAGGGATCTTTATTTGGATTCAGATGGCTCAACTGAGCCTTCTCTTGGGTAGAAGGAACCTTATAACAAGATTCCTGGACACAGAGATCTTAGCCCAGTACACACTAGCAAGTGATCTCTGAACTGACCAAGTTACTGCCCCTCTCTGAGCTTCACCTTTAAAATTGGAAAAATAAATGCTAACATAGGAAGTGGTTTTGAAGGTACAATGAAGTACTACATTTCACTGATGTTAAGGCACATTTTTTTCTACATTTCAATATTTCTAAAATCAGGATGTGTCTTAAAAATCACAACATCCCACCGTTATGCTTGGCAGCATTTGTCCCTCTTATTGGTTCGTTGAAGAATGTTGTGTCTTCCAACCCACAGCTGCTTAACTTTGATGAAAGATTATAGACTGGAGCTATGATAGCACTAAGGAATTGTAATTTCTAAAGATATGACAAGGATATTGTGCTTATAATTATAAAAAAGAATCCTTATCTCTTAGAGACCCATATTGAAATATTTACAGATGCTATGCTGTGCTGGATTTTCTTTAAAACTACTCTGGGATGGGGGAGTGGGCGTTGACATAGATGGATCAAGACTGATGGTGCATTAAGAATCACTGATGCTGAGCAAAGGGTACCCAGCGGTTTCGTATTCGCTCTACTTTTTGTATGTTTGGAATTTTTCATAGTAAAATAAAAGGGGAAAAAACACCAGCTTTTCACAGGGCTGTGTCCCTCATCATGCGTGTCTCAGCCTGAATGTCGCCTTTTCAGGGAGGCCCTCCAGGATCACCTGTCCTGTGGTTGCCCCTTCCTCTTCGCACTTCCCTCCATAGTTGCTCTTTCGTCACCCACCTTTATGTTGTTTGTAGCACGGATCACTTTCTATAATTACTGATTTGTTTACTTGATTCTTGTTACCTCCAAATGTGAGCTCCGTGGCCTGTCTTGTATGAAGTATGTGATCAGGAAGTGTTTGGTAACTGGCTGACAAAGGGCCCACTGGCACGGTGTGGCACGTGGTAGACAGGTGGCAGGTGTCAGTGCCGCCCCCTTCTGCCTCCTCCTGCATCTCCCCCCTCCTCTGCTACTGCTCTATCGCCGAGCTTGTCCGGGAAGGCCTTGCCTTAGCTGCCCAGGGAGCCCAGCTGGTCCTCAGCATTTTGCCCCCTTCTTGGATATGTCTAGGCTTCGGCCAGCCCCCAGCATTCAAACTCTGGTCCTTCTGGTGTCCCCATGGTATCCCTCTTGGGTTTTTGTTCCTCTCCCATCTTTCCATCAACCACTTTCCACTGCTGGTTTTCCAGTCAGTCCCGTTACACTGGAGGTTGTCACAGGTCACTCAGAATAGAATTCTGTGTCAAACAGGGAACCCTCAGTGCAAAGTGACAGCAAATTCCACTGAACAAAGAGGGAGCTTACTGGCCCCTGTCACTGCCAGTCAGGGCCCACCCCGCTGTGCAGCTGCCACATCGTGAAGCAAGGGCGGCAGGAACACCAGGCGTCAGCGTCCTCTGCAGAGTCCCGCCTGGAATGTTGATGGATTCCAGCCATAGTTCTAGTTTGTGTGTGCCACACACCACCTTCGTCCAGCCTGGACACTGGGTGCTGGGGGCAGGTAGGGAGAGGCACGGGCACACGAGTAACCAGAGTGCTGTGGTGGCACGAGCCGAGATGGAGCGTGCTGTGTGCCAGGGAGCTGCCCAAGGTAGGTGGTCCCAGGGGCTTCCCAGGGGAGAATAGGGTTGAGCTGCTCTTGAGAGAGGACAGGACGTTTGCCAAGTAGAGAAGGGAGGAAAGGGCATTTCAGGCAGCGGGAAGAGTCTGAGCAGAGGCCTGGCAGTGGGATTGGAGTGGAGGGCACAGAGAGAGGGCTGCTGGGGAGGGAGAAGTGGCAGTTTCCCTCCCTTCTGATTCTGCCTGGTTTGTGCGTTGCTCAGGTCTAAAAATTGCTTTACAGCTTAAAACAATATCCCACAGTAAAAGCGTGTTGAGCATCATGGTTGGAACCTTTCTTAGAATCTGCTAGGGTTCCTAGTGGCACACGGGGGGCTCTGGAAGATCCTCTGGCCTGTTACTTCCCGTTCCCCAGGGGACCTGGTCCCCTTCTTTGCTCTGTCCCCAGCACTCACTTGGGTCGGGTTCTCAGTTCCTGAAGTTGTGTTGTATTTGCAGGTGCAAAGAGAAGAAATATGATTATGATAATTTGCCCACGACATCTGTTGTCATAGCGTTTTATAATGAAGCCTGGTCAACTCTCCTTCGGACAGTTTACAGTGTCCTCGAGACATCCCCGGACATCCTGCTGGAAGAAGTTATCCTGGTGGATGACTACAGCGATAGAGGTGAGCCCCGAGCCTGAGCTCTTGGAGGAGCCCGTTCTAACGTGGCAGTGTCTGGGAGGTGGGAGTGCGGTGCAGCATGTGGGATAGGCCCAGTAAGGACAGGCTTCCTGCGTCCTCTGTGCCCGACGAAGCTCTCTGGGACAGCAGCACGGGCCAGGAGCGGCAAGTGCTGGAGCGGGAATGAGCGGGGCATTCTCTGGGGCCGACCATCAGACGGGGAGAGGTGATATCGGAATGGAGGTGCAGAGTGGGCAGGGCCAGATCTGGCAGAACCTTGAAGGCCACCAGAACGGTCGAGGCTTAAATCTGAGCCTAGCAGGGAGCCGTCAGAAGGCCTGAGGGGGACAGGAAGGACCAGGTCCGTCCGAGGAGGTCACTGGGCCTGCAGTGTGGAGAATGGCTGACGGCAGAAGTGGCCCAGGCAAGGATGCAAGCGAGGAGGGTGGGGGGCTTCCATGGTGCCCGTGCGCAGCGGAGCCCTGGCCTGGCTGGCTTGGCGGTGTTGATGGAGTAGTATCAGCCGTGACTCTGGGACTAGCTGAAGCGAGGCAGCTAAGCTTAACCGAGGGCAAGTGTCAAGGCTGCAGCAACAGGTAGGACTGTGGGCTAAGGTGCTAGAGCCCATCTCAAACCAGATGACCATCCCTGGGCCACCCCCAAGGACACAACCACCATTTACTGGGCACCTGCTGCTTCAGACACTGTGCCTGCTCTGTCTGACTTCAGGCCTGGCCTGTGTGTGTTCTAATTGGTGTGTGAATTGGGCTCTTCTTGCAGAGCCTCAAAATAACAGTGATCACATGAGAAAGAAACAGATCTCCCACATCACAGATCTGCTGTGCTAGTCTAGGACGGGTGTGGTGGCTCCACGTGGTAGGGGACTCCACCCCTGTGTCGTAGTTCCACCTTCTCCGGGATGCCGTGCTGCCTCGGTCCACGTGGTCCAGGCTGGTTTTTCTCCTCCTGTGCACCCTGGTCAGCCAGAGGGCATCAAGGGGAAGGGGAGCCATACCCTTTCTGAGGGTACACCTGGAAGTTCCCCTTCCCTCCCACTGAGCAGAGCGTAGCTGCCTGGGAGGCCGGGAGATGTGGTCTTTATCCTGGTGGCGTGTGCCTAGCTGCGGCTCATGGGCAGAGTGGGTTTCAGGGACAAACAGTAGTCTCCATAGCAGCGTGCAAGCCAGGCCGGGGTGTGATGCTGAGTGTGGCCTAGTAGGCACTGAATTCTGGGGTCAGGGCACCCGGGTCTGAGGCAGGTTTCACCAAGATCTGGTCATGGCCCTTTGGGTGAGTTGCTTGTCTGTCTAAGCCTCAGTTTCTCACCTGCAAATGGGTCTGTCCACACCTGTCTCAGTTGTAGTGAGGATTAAATGAGGTCACATATAGGACAGAACCCCATGTGTCAGCCAGCACATAGTAGGTACTATCTGTGTTTCTCCTATTGTCCTTTCCTCTCAGGATTGCCTTCAATCTCAGTGCATGGGTTCGAATCCCCTCTCCAACACCTAGTGACTATGCAGCTTTGAGCATTGACCTTAACCAATTTCAACCTTGGCTTCAGCCCCTGTAAAATGGGAATAATAATGATTTCTACCTTATGGGATCGTGGTGAGGATTAAATGAGATAAGGTGGATGATGTGCTAGGTTGATGCCTGGCATATAGTTAGCTCTTGTTAGATGATAATTTCCATGTTTATGAAATAGTTTAAAACATTATAAAGTGAAAAAAACACCATTTCACAAATATATTCGTCTAAAAGCAAATGTCACATTATTTATTTTATCTTTATGAGAGTAAACAGCTCCGTAGCAGGCAGGCACGCCTTCTGACACGCTCAGTTCTCCCAGAAATGTTAGGCAGTGTGGGCCAGGCTTCCCCTGGTACCACTGTAGGAACTTTTGAAAGCAGAGCAGGTGCCCACTGAATCCGTAATGAATTAGGAAGTTCTGCCCTGCCGCCTCCCCACCATTTCTGCAGTGTCAGTAGGAGCTTGATGAAGGGGTGTTAGCCCTCCCAGATGCAGGAAGACAGTTCAGGCAGACATAAAATTAATGCTGACAGATCCTATCGTGGGTGCAGGGAGGCTACACAGGCATATTCTTGTGTGTTCGCTGGGCACTAGCTAATTAACTTTGCTTGCAATTACCTCCCTTATTCCTGCCGTCAGCTTATTTGCAGTTATAATTAGGATTTTAAAAAAAAATTAACCAATGAATGTTTTTGAGTGTCAAGCATAATTAGAGAAACATTTTCATAAACTATGAAGCAACCTGAAACATTTTATAAAATTTTCCCCTTCACTAGTGGTTGAGGAGTTTGAGCCCAAAACCCATATTGATATAGGGAAACGCTCTCATTTTTATTTTGCCCACGAGGGTTCTCACCTGCCTCCACCTGACCCATTGAGGTGAGTGAATCGGCCTCCAGTCCCAGAGTCCCGTCTATGGAGTCGGGAGACCTGGAGGCCAAGGCTCTCTGTAGGTACACCTGTCCAACTCATTCCCTTTCTGCAAAGTGGGATAAACTCTGACAGGTTTTTGATTTGTTTAGTAAGGATGAGAAATTGCAGGAGAAGGCTCTGGGCTAGTGTTAAGCCTGTGGAGTCTAGAGCCAGATTCCCTGGGTTCAAATCAAGGCTCCTCAGCTTACTTGCTCTGTGACCTTGGACAGGTTCCTTAGCCTCTCTGGCCTCAATGTCCTCATCTGTGAAATGGGGATAATACTAACACGTGCCTCATGGGATTGTTATGGTGATCAGATGGGTTTGTCTATAAATCACTTAGACAGTACTTGGCACAGCAGTTCCTCTTTAATGTTAGCTGCCATTGTTACTGTTACTACTACTATAAACTGTAAAGTACTCCTGAGAAGATTTCAGTAAGCATAATTACTGTTTTTAGAAAAATGGTGGTTAGATGGTTCATGTGTTTTTTATTTTTAAATGTTCACAAGTCAAGCTATAAAGTATTTCTTTGCTAGCACTTTTATTGAGATATAGTCATACATCGTGCAGTTCACTCATTTAAAGTGTGCAATTCAGTGTGCCTGTATTTTGATGGGGAGCTAATGGTGGTTCTGGACTCCCTCCACCCAGACCCCCCCGGCCTTCAGAGGACTTCCAACCGTGGTCCTGGGTGAGGTCAGGATGTTGCAGGCAGCAGAGCAAAGGAGGCTCGTGTCTGTTTCATCTTCTTTTTGGAACAGGGAGTTGCGGGACAGTCCTGGCTTGATGAGAGCTTGGGATGAGGCACTCTGCCAGGACTGTGTCAAGGTAACCCTTGTCACTCCGCTTGCCTCCCCAGAGCACCTGAAGGAGCGCTTGGCCAACGAGCTGTCAGGCCTGCCCAAGGTGCGCCTGATCCGCGCGAACAAGAGAGAGGGCCTGGTGCGAGCCCGGCTGCTGGGGGCATCCGTGGCAAAAGGTGACGTGCTAACCTTCCTGGACTGTCACTGTGAGTGCCACGAGGGGTGGCTGGAGCCGCTGCTGCAGAGATGCGTGAGCCGCCCACCTGGAGAGGGAACAGTGCATCAGGTTGCTGGAGGGACAGTGGGTGCCTGGGTCCAGCTACTCCTTGGGCAGATCCTCTGTCACTGGGCATGATGACAGTCCCCGCTTCATCAGGCTGTTGTGGCCCTTAAGTGATTTAACACATAGAAAGTGTTTAGAACATACCAGCATGGAGGAGGCCCTGGATCACTGTTTGCTTTTATTATTCCTTCTTACCCAAGTTTATTGTAGAAAATTTAGGAAGTGTCCTCAACCAAGAAAATTTTTAAAAAATTGTCAAATAGAGTGACACTGTTAGAGAATATACCTTTGGCTGTATTTCTTTCAAGCAGACTTATCCGTTACACCCAGGAAGCACAGTGCCCAGGGCCCTTGAACCTGGAAGGGACCCACAAAAATGTGTTTATGTTAATTTCTTTTAAAATCAGAAGGGGAAGAAATGAATATCATAATAACGAGTATATAATAATGGATCTAGCCTGGATTATATTTGTGTTTATACCACTGTAGTCATAAAACATACTTTTTAATATGTCTATTCTTTTTGTGGAAGAAGGGGCTCATGAAAGCCACAATACAGCTCAATTCTCAAGGCCGTTGTCCCTGCTGTTCACTCACCCTCCTAACTACCCCGCCAGGAAGCCACCATCCGCTGGGCCCCCTTTTGTCCCTTCTGTCTCTTTCCACCCATTCTCCTGTTTCTGTATCATGGAAGTCAGGAGCCAGGCAGGCAAACCAGGAGGAAGAGGAAGATATGAGGGTGTCTCTGTCTGGTCTCCCCTCTGTGGGGCGGGCAAAGGCTGGGGTGAGGTCAGTGTCTCTGCAGCTGGGAAACTACTTCCCCACAGCCTCCAACGCTTGGGTTGCTAGGGTCATCCGGAAGAGCTAGGGACCTGCTCTCCTCCCTTCCCGGACGGACGTGACCAAGCTGTCTCCGGTTCTGCCCCTTCCTGCTGTCCCGACTCTGATCCCGACAGGTGCTATAGCTGCCTCTTTTTCCTTCTCAGATCTGACAGGCTTCACCAGCAGCAAAGACTCAGCGTTCCTCAGGCCTGTGATGGAGTCCAAGATCATTTAGAACTTAGTGACAATCAAGTGCCCGCTTTGGGCTGGACCAATGGGTTCCTCTTTCCTCACAGTGCATATAGATGGCCACCTCTAGGCTGGTCTGAAGTCACATTTTTCCTCTTCAGCTGATGCGCTAATGCCACCTAGAATTCCACTTCAGCTCACCCTTTGGAGAGTGGCCTGCCCTCCCTCTAACCACTTCCTTGCTCTGTGCCTGTAGATGAGGGGGCTTTTCACCCTGGCTGTCCATTAGAAATACTTGGGGAACTTTTTAAACATACCAGTGCTTGGTCTTAGGGCAGGCTGTTTGGATGTGACTCTCTGGGGCTGGGACCTGGGCTTTTGGATGTTTCGAAACTTCCCAGGAAACTTGAGTGTACACCAGAGTTGGAACATGTTGTACTGTAGACTGTCTCTCAAGTGCTTCCAGCCAGGAGCAGTAACGGTTTCCCTCCAGGGGTTTTTGGAAATGTGGGAGGGTGTTCTTGGTTGTCTTGTCAATCAGGTAGTGCTCCTGGCATTTTGCAGTTCAGCCCTGCGCAGCGAGGAACGGATGCCAGTAGCATCCCAGTGAGGCCTGCACACTCTCTACCCAGGATTTGCAGTCCTGTACTCCAGCACTGGTACAGCACTCCCCCCTTGTCCCCCTTCCTGCAAAAATTAGGTTATGGGTGGTTCTAATCAGCTTGATCGCATGTCATCGGTTCCTGGAGGACCTGGGCTATGCCAGGGCCAGGCAGTGTCTTGGGACTTGCCCGGCAGGTCTGACCATTGGACCTCTCCACCCTTTTGATAATGCCCTCGGTTTCTTTAAAGAGTGAGTATTGGCAGATACCCAGTCTGCAACTTCCTCAGTTTGGAGAACTCACAGATTTGAGTCTTTGCCTCACAAAACCTGTCTTGAATGGTGTACTTTCCCCTAAAATTGTAATTCTGACCTCAGCGTGGTATTTATAATATTCCTTCTAAGGAAATGGTAGCTCGAGTCTGGTTGATCTCTGCTTCATTGTCCTGTGTGATGTGACTGTTAGGATGTTTAGTCCTCAAATTTCAGGTAACAGTTCCTAAAATGTAAACCCAAGAAATCTAGTGTTCCCATATAGTCCAGTCTCAGCTCATCTTTCCTGGCGTGGTGTCGAACGCAAAGAAACACAGTCTGGGAGCACGTGGAAGGATGACTGGGCTTGTAATAATGTTTGTGGAGGGAACAGCTAAACCCACACACAGGCAAAGGGAAATTACAGCATTTTTCGTTATGTGTAATATTTTACAATAACAAAAATTAAAAGAAAAAAACAGCAGTAGCTCCAGGTCCTCTGCCAGCCATCTTACAAACATTTTCTTGGGAAAGCCTCATGCTAACCCTATAAATAGGTATTGTTATTCCAGTGTTACCACTGAGTCACGGGCTCTGAGAGGTTAGATGACTCTGCCAATGTCACACAGCAAATGAGAAGTAGGATTAGAATTTATATTCTAAGTCCAGAGATGACCCTTTGGTCTGAGTCCCCGTTTGTTTTGAGGGAGATAATTATTTCTTGATGTTAAGATATTTCATTGTGATTAAACCTATTGTACTCCTGAGAAATTGAGACTCTGCTTTCTGTTTCTCAAAAAGTTACCTTTTTTTTTTTTTGAGACAAAGTCTCCCTGTGTTGCCCAGGCTAGAGTGCCGTGGTGTCAGCCTGGCTCACAGCAACCTCAAACTCCTTGGCTTGAGCATCCTCCTGCCTCAGCCTCCCGAGCAGCTGGGACTACAGGTGCACACCACCATGCCTGGCTAATTTTTCTATTTTTAGTAGAAATGGGGTCTTGATCTTGCTAAGGCTAGTCTCAAACTCCTGACCTCAAGCAGTCCTCCCTCCTCAGCCTCCCAGTGTGCTGGGATTACAGGCACGAGCCACTGCGCCCAGCTGTTACCTTTGATTTTTACATGCCTTGACATTCATAGAGGGTTTGGTCAGAGTGTCCATAGATTGAATCAGAGAATATTCAAGCCGTGGGACTTTTCATATTAACCGCCCGACTCCCAGCATTCCCCATGGTGTGCACCTGCCAGGGTTCTGACATGGCTGCAGATACCTGGAATGAGACAAGCAGGCCTTTCTCGGGTGTATGAGTTCATTCTAGAATTTGCTAATTGTTCTCCTGCTGCCCATCCACATAGGAGAGACGGGATGTCTTGGGTGCTTTCAGGATCCATGAAGAGGAGTCGGCAGTGGTGTGCCCGGTGATTGACGTGATCGACTGGAACACCTTTGAGTACCTGGGGAACGCCGGGGAGCCCCAGATCGGCGGTTTCGACTGGAGGCTGGTGTTCACGTGGCACGTGGTTCCCGAGAGGGAGAGGATGCGGATGCGATCCCCCATCGACGTCATCAGGTCAGGGCTCGACCTCTAGGTGACTCAGTTTTTGAGTGTGCCTCGTTGTGTCTGGCTGACCTGTCAAGGAAGGCCCTCAGGAGGGAAGGTTAGCTGTCGGCATCCCTACCTCCCCTCCTCCTACTTTTTTCCCCAGAGCATTTGTTTATTTCTATTAAATGTCTTCTCTACACGTGGATTTTATGTTGATATACTTTAATTATTTTTTTTTTTTAAGAGACAGGATCTTGTTCTGTCACTCAGGCTGGAGTGCAGTGGTGTCATCATAGCTCAATGTAACCTCAAGCTCTTGGGCTCAAGCGATCCTCCAGCCTCAGCCTCCTGAGTAGCTCGGACTACACCGGTGCCTGCCATCATACCTGGCTAATTTTTCTTATTTTTTGTAGTAATGGGGGTCTCAATATGTTGACCAGACTGGTCTTGAACTCCTGGGCTCAAGTTATCCTCCCGCCTCAGCCTCCTAAAGTGCTGGGATTACAGGTGTGGGCTACCATGCATGGCTGGTATATTTTAATTAATTAATTTAATTTTTAAATTGTGGCAAAATATGCATAATAGAGAATTTACCATTTTAACCATTTTTAAGTATAAAACTTTAGCAGCATTATGCACAGTTACAATATTGTGCAACCATCACCTCTACTTGTTTCCAGGGCTTTTACATCATCCCATACAGAAACTATACCATTAAGCCATAACTCGCCCTTCTCCTCTTCCCAGCCCCTGGTAACCTCTGTTCTACTTTCTGTCTCTGTGAATTTCCCTCTTTCAGGTACCTCATATAAGTGGAATCACACAACTTTGTCCTTTTGTATTTGGCTTTGACTTAACATAATGTTTTCAAGGTTCCTTCAGAAATTTATTCCATTTTATAGCCAAATAATATTCCTTTGTACATATAGCCACATTTCGTTTGTCCATTCACCTGTTGATGAACAATCGGGTTGTCTTTTGATCATTGTAAATAATGCTGCTGTGAACATTGGTGTGCTATTATCTGTTTGAGTCCCTGTTTTCAATTATTTTGTGTGTACCCCTAGGAGTGGGATTGCTGGATCATGTGGTCATTCTCAAGGGAGCACCATCAAGCCCCTTTGACCTGGGGGTGGACGAGCTGGCTCCAGACAGTGGCAAGTCTAGGTCTGAGCAGAGCAGGCCCAAGGGAGGACCAACAGCTCTCACTCTGGGGTGTCGAAGTCATAGTCTGGCTCCTTCCTCCCCTTCCAAGTTCAGAACCACCTGGGAGACAGATGTAGGAGCCAGGCAGGAGAAGAACTCCATCCAGGTTTATGGCCGCTGTGTTGAACTGGGAGGGGTGTCTTAGGTCTGTGTCCACGTTTGGCAGTTGGGCTCCTGAGTCCTTCCACCTGAGTCCTTACCTCGAGGTGACCCTCTGTTGGCTGGAGTGGAGCGAGGGAGGAGAACACGTCCAGAGATAAGGCTGGAGAGACTGAGGGGGCCCATTCCTGCAAGGGGAGGGGTTGGACTTTGCCCTGAGAGGGTAGAAGCACTGAAGGGATCTAAGCAGGAAGTGACCTGAGCATGTTGCGTTCTATAAAGACTGTGCCGCCTACCAAGTGTGAGGGGCCTGGAGGGGACAGGGCTGTGGACAGGGACACCACGAGGAGGCTTTGCAGTCTTCCAGGCCAGAAATGACGGGTCAGGAGACTAAGGCAGGAACTGGTAGATTCCAGAGATGTTGAGGTGGAAGAACTGGGAGAAATTGGGTGGGAACTGGGGAAGGGAGGAATTGAGGGGGACACCAGGCTTCTGTAGGGGCCCTTAGAGAGAATGTGCTGCTTAGTCCCTCACTCAGCAGGTTTGGAAACTGAGGCACAGAGTAGGGAGGTTCTTATCCAGCCTGTCATGCTGGCATGAACTCCAATTGTCCCTCCTCCAGACATGCTGAGGGACAGCTGTCCACCCCATCCTATAATATCCCTGCACCTCAGTTTCCTCATCTGTGAAATAGGTACAAGTGTATCCACCCTGCCTATTTCCTGGATTTTTAGGATCAGCACACCTGAAAGTGCTTTGTAGTAGAACCTTCTCTTCCACAGGGACTATTGCTGTCCTTTTCCCACTTGGCCCTGAGCTCAGAGTCCAGGGACAGCTGTGATGCTGGAGGCTCCTGGCATCCGTTGTGCTCTTATGTTCTCCTTGCCCGCATTTCTAAGTCTGCTCTTTTGCCTCTGCTTCTCTGTGCTGTGTAGACCTTACGCTGTTGTAGGATGGAAGCCTTGGGCCATTTCCGAAGTCAGTGCTGGCTTCTGGATGAACCCGGCAGGGAGAGAACAAGACCAGCCGGGGAAGCAGGCTGACACTGGCCGTCTGTCCTGGAGGGGAAGCCACTCAAGCGGGAGTGGAACTGGCCCTCCTGAGCAGTTTACACTGGGCACTTTAAGATGCCAGAGTGACTTCTGTGGTCTCCTGCTTACTGGCCTGAGTGGCATCTGTAAGTGCCTGGCCTGTGAGAGCACAGCTGCGTGACCACAGGCCACCGTGGCCTGGCACCGGCCATCCTCCCTGGGAAAGTACCCTCTGGCCTTTGCGCATCTCTGTGCTTCTAAAAGTAGGAGGGTTTCTCTCCCCCTCAGGCCCCTGCTCCTGCTAGAGCACCAGTCCATTCTTCTATGCTAACTCCCTTTTGTCCTTCAGACCTTGCCTCCTCCAGGAAACTTAGCCCTCCCCTCCCTGCCCCTGCTCTGCTCTGTGTCCCCCAGGGCTGACTGACTTGGTGAACATGTTTATCACGCACAGAGTACTTGCCTGTTGAGACACCCGTGAGCCTCCTCAGGGCAGGGACCGTGGGGTACGTCTGTGCCTGCAGGCCGGGCTCAGCGGCACAGAGCATGAACACAGCAGCTTAATGCTTAGAGATGCGTGAATGGATGAAAGGGCTCGTGGTGGGAAGGTGGACCAACCATGCTGGCTTCTGCTGCCTACAGTGAAATACGGATATCACCCCTTTCTAGGTCTCCAACAATGGCTGGTGGGCTGTTTGCTGTGAGTAAGAAATATTTTGAATATCTGGGGTCTTATGATACAGGAATGGAAGTTTGGGGAGGAGAAAACCTCGAATTCTCCTTTAGGGTAAGTATTCCAGTGTTCTCTTTGGACTTGTTCTTAACCTGTTCTCTCTCTCTTTGGGAATGACGGGATTTGCTATGACAGCCTGGTGGACTTTTCCTCCCTCATTGGCAGTTTATCCAATGATCCTGAGAGATGATAATGACACACACATCCTATAAACATGCTTGCCTTGTCTCAACTTTTTAAAAAATGTATTTTGATAGATTTGGGGCTGGACAGGTCCTTGCAAGTCACCTAGGTCTTTCTCACACCCTAAAGAGTGAGGCCAGGAGAGGAGAAGTGACTTGTTCAAGGTCCCTCAAAGAGTTAGTGGCAGGGATTGGACTAAAATACAGACCCCTGCTTCCAGATCCCATCTTCTAGAGCCTTCATTTGACTAACTCCTTCTGAAGTAGATTGTTTATTTAGGACAGTGGCTTTCACACATTGACACTTATAAGAATTGTTGGGGGAACTTTTTTAAAGGGTACAGATATAGTCTAGAAAGTCAGATTTGATAGATTTAGGGTGGGGCCAGGATTTTGCTTTTCTTAACAAGCTACCTACTGATTCTATTGTCCATGGCCCATGCAAACCCCTCGGGAAGACTCCTAGCATTTCAGTACATTTTCTGAATCTCACATTTTAAGCATCAAAACTATGTGTTTGTGCTTTTTTCAATCGAAAATTAAGATTTTCGTAATATTTTATATGGTGTCCCACCCTGATAAAAAGAGTTAATAAACAAGAATTTGGCCTTCCACCAAGGACTCACGCCCTCCATGATCAGTACCAGATGCTATACTTGGTTGTACTGTCCTTGGGAAAATGAGATGTTCACGGCTGTTTGTCCCACGTGAAATGGCCCCAGATGACTCTGCCTGTTGAGCCTTTGGGTGTGCTCTTAATGGTCTCTCTGCCTCTTCCCTAGGTGTCAGGCTGCTCTGCCTATTTCTAGAAGCTCTTCCTTTTCCCCTTCCAAACCTCTCTTCTTCCCTGCTGCTTTCCTATCTTCTGTGGCTAGGAGATCAGGTAATCGAGCCTGCGTTTTATGTGATGAGTAAATGGATTGATCGCCAGTGAGGCCTCTGGGGAGCTCCTATGAATCAAGTGCATGAGCTTTAGTGCATGGGCTTTGGGGGCTCGGTTCCGGCGGCATATTCGTCATGGGGGCTGATTTCTTGCTCTCTACCTCATTCTGTGTCGTGAGTGTCGGCTGAGTGGCCTCCTGCCCCACGGAGGCTGAGCATCTTGGCAGTGTCCGTTATGACTACTTTGTGCCTGGCCTCCCCACTACAGACATTGTGGGCCAGCAGCTTATACCCTGCTCACCACCCTGGCCTCTCCTCTGCTCTGTGTGCAGATCTGGCAGTGTGGCGGGACTCTGGAAACACACCCGTGTTCCCACGTTGGCCATGTTTTCCCCAAGCAAGCTCCCTACTCCCGCAGCAAGGCTCTGGCCAACAGCGTGCGCGCAGCTGAAGTGTGGATGGATGACTATAAAGAGCTGTACTACCACCGCAACCCCCGCGCCCGCTTGGTGAGTTCCCCGGTGCACCTGCACTCCATCTGCTTCATCCGAACAGAAGCAGCTGATTCCGGCTTCCCCAACACAGCGGGTCTGATTCCAGAAATAGAGGATAAATTGGGCATCCATGACATAAGTATGGGAAAACTTTATTCCTCCATTTACAATAATAACATACAGTCAGTTCTTGTAATGCACAGTACTTGTGTTCCATAAAGCCACCACAGACACTGAATTAGGGAAAACTGAGCCATCGCTCCTCGGAGAAATACAGGGTCAGGGTCCTAGGAGACTCAGGTCATAACGGTTTTGTCAGCTGATCAATGCAGAACCTTTTTTTATGTGTGTTTCTGTTCAGAAACACCTTATTTAGCATGTATTCCATCATTAACATTGCACTCGTGGCCAACAGCACTCTAACTCGTGCCTGAATGAAGCTTACCTGACACATGCATTTTCTTTCTAAGACACATCACAGCCTTCTTGCATCTAGGAACACCAGACAGCACTTCCGCACTGTGATTGAAGGCCATTTTAGAATGACTGATAAAATCACCAGCACAAAGCAGAAAAAATGTGAAAAACACGGTACTTAATAGGTTGTGGAAAGACAGTTGTTTACAGAGTGAGAGCTGGAACAAGAAGGCAGAGCATTGCCTCGTTCAACCTCACCTGGGAACAGGGCTATTGGGCAACTCATATTTTTTGCCTGTGATGTCTGTGAAAATTTGAAAACACCACAAGTATTGATTTGGGGGTTTCAAATTTTAGCGTGTTGACAGATTTGCGAATATAGAACCAACGAATAATGAGGATTGACTGTACCAATATAGATGGTCTGGGGCACCTGGTGTTACGTGTCAGGCATTGTACATGTATTACGGCTTTCTTCTCGGTAGCCAGTAGGATTGAGTCCACAAACTCACGGGGCAAGTTAAGCACAGTTCTTTACCTTAAAGTTGTGCTCAGGGGCACAACTGCCTTATTAGCTAGGGATCTGTTACCTTTCTCTAGAGGCTTCTTCCTAGCCCCCTTAAATTTCCCAAGATCCCTGGAGGCTTTCTCTTCCAAAGCAGGGAGTCTTTCCTGCTTCCATTTCCAGATGGAAAGAGCTAGAGAGTGGCCCAGGCCCCACGGCCACTCTTTCTTCCCATGTGTCATGGCTGTTGAAGGTGGGACCCAGAGCCTAGCAAGTGCCCTCCGCCTCCCCTCTCAGAGGCCTTGCTGGCCCCCTGTCTGAGCGATGGCAAAGGTGTCCCTGCAGTCACTGAGGTCTCAGCTCTGTTGGCTTGCTCCCCACGGACCCGGCACACACTGTACTGACACGAGCGCGGGCCCTAGCACTGAGGCCCTGTGGGAGTCTGGGTCTCAGCCCAGACTGTCTTTCCTCAAAGCAACTTATCTCAGGGGCTTGCTGTTATCTGCCCCAGAGCCTGTTCTGCCCCTGCCTCGGGGACTTCTGTGGACGAGGGATCTGCCCGTTCTTTCGCAGAAGATCTTGGGCTTCAACGCAACACAGCCCATTGCCTCTGCCTGAGCCAGCTCTGTACGCCCGGGACGGGACACCCACTCGTGCTGCATTTGCATAAGTGAGAGGGATGCTCGGCAACACGGGAAGGCCTTGCTCTGAGACTTCTGACTCCTTGCAGCAGCCCTGCAGGGTAGCAATAGAGTTCTCATTTTACAGATGAGAAAACCGAAGCTCAGAGAGAGGGAGATTGAAGGAACTTGTCCAAGGCCTCGTGGCTGATGTGGGGTAGAATTGGGCCTGCGGCCTGCATACTCTAGCGCACTTCTAGCTCTGCTCTGCTGAGCCCTAGGGACTCTCCGCCTGACCCCCGGCCCAGGCCCCCCTGCCTCTGGGGCCCACGGTCCTTTGCCTCTGCTTCCTTTGTCTTGCCCGGTGCTGTAGAGTAGAAGTACCTGCTCTGCCCAGGGGACCTGTCTGGAACCCATAGCTCCCTGTTCCCGAGGGTTCCCAGAGGATGTGTTACAGTAGCACTGAATACACATTTCAGCTGAATGACCAAGGGCTGAAGGTTAAAATGGATATTTGGTTGAAGCTGATGGCATGGTGACTCTCATCAATGAAAGAACTTCTGGGAAATAGCAGAAATTTGAAATTTTATTAAAACAATTACTTATTATTACCATTTTGTTAAATATTTAACTCGTCAATTTTTAATAGTTTAACATGATAGTGCGGGGACAGTAATATCTCAGCACTCAGCATTTTTCTTAGGGCTGCACATCTGCCGTACTGAATAGAGGCTTATTTATTTAATGATACGAAATTTCTCAATCATTGGTTTTGTCCATAAAGCCAAACTTCCATGAGTGTTTCTTACTGCAGCATTTTGCTATTACCACCGTAAGTATATATTAATACTTCAATATAATGAGAACATGATTACATCTAGAATACTTACCTGTGTTTGGAAGTGAATATTCAGATTTAACAGTAAATCAGAATGTTATAGCATATGTCATGGTGAAACTGCTATTTCGCTGTTTGAGTGTCAGGATGACCTCTGTGATCGCAGGCTCACTGATGACACACCAGTCCCCCAGGATTTGGCTTCTGACTCCATCAGCAGGTGGTTGTCTCCCACCCTCATGCATCTGGTGGCACCTCCCTGTAGCAAGAACACCTGGGAATGGAACTGTCTGTGCGACAGTCTCTCCTATTAGATGCTGGGACCAGGAGTGAGGCTGTTTTTATCCTCTGTGTCTTGCACAGGGCCTGGCACATAATAGACACTCAGTAAAAGCTGGTTGGTTGTTAATGAGTGAGTATCAATGAGAAGGGCTGTGACAGAAGCCCTGGGACCTGCAGGGACCCACTGTTTTGTTGTTGCCTCAGGAACCCTTTGGGGATGTGACAGAGAGGAGGCAGCTCCGGACCAAGCTCCAGTGTAAGGACTTCAAGTGGTTCTTGGAGACTGTGTATCCAGAACTGCACGTGCCTGAAGACAGGCCTGGCTTCTTCGGGATGGTGAGTAAGGCAAGCCCATGGTGAGCAAGGGATTCCCTGGCCTCCGGGTCTGATCGGCAAGTTCTCGGCAAGAAAGACTCCTTCATGGGGACACTCCCATGCCCCCATTTCATCCATTGTCCTTCCTTCTGCCCGTGAGTGTCTGGGCCCTGGATCCAGAATGTCAGAGCTGGAAGCCATCTTGAAATTGACAGCTATAAGCCTCCCATTTTATAGATGAGGAAACTGAGGCTTATTTGGTGTTTCCATGTCCTGGTTTTCATTAACATCTTATCACGTTACTTCTAGTCTCAGTGGCTGGACCAGTTAATAATTCCCAACTTAGGAGTCTATAGAGACAATGGTGGGGATAGGAGAGTCACTTCTAGTATTTGCGAAAACCTAAAAGAAATATTTTTGGGATAGGCCAACTAACATGTCCCGTGTCTTTTGCTTTTACCAACTCAGTGAGGTCTCCTCTGCTGTGTCCTATTGATTCAAAGTGCTGGTCTTCCATTCTGGAAGTCTTTGATAAATACAAAGTAGGATAGTAATGTTGCATTCTGTTTTCATGATGAAAATGTTCAAACATACAGAAGTGCGGAGAGAATGGTACAATAAATCCTGTCCCTGAGATTTTAGAATGTTCAAGGTTCTACCTCTCTTGCTTTCTCTCTCCTCTATTTCATCCTCCACGTTTTTCTCTTTTTAAGCAAACCCCAGGCATTGTTGTGTCATTTCACCCCTACATGCATATATTTAGTATGTGTCTTTACAAACTTTAGACACTAGCTTACAAAACTGCAGACCGCTATCACACTTAATCAAACGAACAATTTCGTGGTATCATTTACTATCCAATTCTAATTCACATTCCTCCAACTTTTCAAATTTCTAATTGGGATCCAAAGAAAGTCCACACTTTGTGTTTGATTGTTGTGTCTTTTCTCCTAAGTCTCTTGTAATCTAAGGCAGTCTTCTTCCTTTTTTATTTTTTGGGTTTTTTTTTTTGCCTAATACCTTTAACTTGTTAAACAAATAAGACAGTTGTCTGTGGAGTGTCTCACTCTTGGAATTACTGTTTGTTTCTTTGTGATGTATTTAAGTTGTGCCTCTCTCCCCCGTAAAGGTTTGACTAGAGTCGGGCTCTACCTTTTTGGCGAGAACACTTTGTGGGTGGTATCTTGTATTTGTGTTGCATCATATCAGGAGCACATGGTGTCTGGTCATCTTGCTGTTAGCATTAAGATTGATCAGTGGGTTCACGGAGTGTCCCTCACCTGCACTATATTGAGATATTTCGCATTATTTTTTTCATACTAGGTCTTGAATTCTGGTGTATAGTTTACACTTACAGCACATCTCAATTTGGATTAGTCACATTTCAAGTGTCCAACGGTCACAATGCAGCCAGTGGCTATCCCATGGAATAGCACAGTTCTAAACTTTTTCAGTGGGCACAAAAAGGAAATACATATTTTTGAGAAACAAATCATGAGCTCATATTGATATCTCAAATGCAAATGTAATATTATAAGATTTTTTCCTTTGATCTTATGCTCGTATTTCTTCTTTACCTTGAAAATCTTGGGTTTTTAACAATATTAACATAATTACTTATTTTCTTTATCCTAAAATATATTTAAAATAGTTTCAGACAGTAATACAGTATTCCATGTGACAGTGGTATTCTGAATGAGTTTACAGTTTCTTTGCAGCTCTATTTGTTTGTAGAATTTGATTCACTAAGGTAGTATCATCAAACATCCCATGCTCCAAAGTCATTTAAAATAATTCTTTCTCTGTGTCTGTCACTGGCTTGATTTAGTTCGCTTAATTAATCTCAGTTCAAGGTGACAACCCAGATATATTTGGACTAGTGTGACCATAAGGCTGCCACTAATGAGAAATGAAGAGATAAGAGCTTTCAGGCCATAAGGGGTTAATCTCTCTGATCCTCAGGTTTCTCATTTTCAAGTGGGGGCAAAGATTCCTGCCTGTGGTGCAGAATGGGAAAGTACTTTTAACACTAGAAAGTGTGTAAAGGAGGGGCTCTCACCTTTGAGTACTTGACGCAGGCTTGCTCTCACTCCCAGAGCCTTGGGTGGAAGCTCTTAGGGTGTGTAGATCTGGACCAAAAGGCCACCGTTATGTTTCATTTAGCTCCAGAACCGAGGGCTGAAAAAATACTGCTTTGACTACAACCCTCCTGACGAAAACCAAGTTGTAGGACACCAGGTTCTTTTGTACCTCTGCCACGGGATGGGCCAGAACCAGGTAGGTGTGGACCTCTCGAGAGGGAAATGAGGGGAAGGCTGTGTGTTTTTTAAAAAATCAAACATTTGATTTTTTTTTATTGTAAAAGTAATCCCTACTTATTACGGAACATTTGGAAAATAGAAAAAGTAGAAGTCGGGTGAACGGCAGGGCCCAGAGACACCACTGTTAAATTTAAGACATATTTTTCTTCCCCATTTTTTTTTACATACTGGCTTTAGATTTTGTGTTTTAAATAGTTGTTATCATAGTGTCTGTGTGTTTTATATTCTATTATTTCCATTTACTTCATCATAACTTTTCTTACTAGACATGCTCTGAGAATATCATTCCTAATGGATTGATATTTCATTATGTGCCTACATTTCTCCTTAGTTAACTGAGTCCCTGCCTTGTATTGCTTTTGAAATTATAAACAACCCTGCCACTAACATCTTTGGTCAGAAAAAAAGAACAGATCTGCATTTCAGATGATTTCCTTGGCGTTAAGTCTAGAGTGGAATGACAGGCTTTGATACATAGTGCTGTAACTGCAAGGTGGTGGGTTAGGGAAATGGCCTGAGCTAGGGGCCCAGGTGGATCTTTCTGGGTTAAGTGCTGTACTTCAGGCAGGGCAGGGGAGGCTCAGGTGTGGAGGGTCTAAGGACCAGAGCAGGACCCAGGGCACCCAGGAAAGCAGATGAACCCGCCAAGGCAGGGCCCTCGTAGGCTGCAGAACCTCCTAGAAGGGAGGTGGTAGGCTGGGTGGGTGTCTTGTCAAAAATGTGAAAAATGCAGCTTCTTAGGCCCCATTTCGTACAGAAGGAACCCTTATTCCCTCTCTGGAGTGGGGCGAGGAATCAGTATTTTTAACAGACACCATAGGTAGTTGCTAGGCACACTTGAGTAGGAAAACCATCATCCTGGAAGAACCAAGTCTTCCCATTAGCAGTCGTGTTGCTGCTTGGGCTCAGCACTTTATAGTTTCCAGGCACTAACCAGATTATATTATAACCAAATATAATAGCCATTATGTTTGGGGGTTGGAGGAAATGCTAAGGAGGAGAGGAAGTGTCCAGTCAAGGGTCAAGGTTGCAGAGAGCCCTCAAGTGGTATAGTTGGGACGGCCCACACTGTTCCTGCTGTCCCACACCAGCACGGGGCTCAGCACAAGGCAGCATGCACAGCCCTGTCCTCACTGTCTAGCGAGTGAGTCAGGCATGAGAAAGGGCCACTTCATTGACGCTTGCGAAGCACCGCATTCACGGTTCACAGAGGAGGCCCCGGTCAGACAGGCCCCTGTCGGTGGTATGGGGAGTGCGGGACCCCGCCCATTCCTGTGACCCCAGGTTCTTGTCCATCGGTTTCCTCTCTTTCCACGTCAGAGGGTAACTAATGCATGTTGGCTGCCCCGTTTTTAGTTTTTCGAGTACACGTCCCAGAATGAGATACGCTACAATACCCGCCAGCCGGAGGCCTGCGTGGCTGTGGAGGCAGGAAACGACATTCTCATCATGCATCTCTGCCAAGAAACGGCCCCCGAGAATCAGAAGTTCATCCTGCAGGAGGTAGGCGACCCCTCACTCCTTCCTTGCTGGTGGTCCCTGGGCTGTCAAGGGGAGAGGGAGAGTCCAGCATTCTCTCTGACTTAGTCCTAGCAAGGCTCAGGGATGCATCCACACTGTCATCGCGAGCCCAAGGCGGTGGTGATGGTGAGAGGGTCCCACGGCATGTGGGTCAGAATCACTTCCTTCCTCCCGCACCATCTAGTCCCTGTCTTTTCTGGTACCCTTCAGGGGGCTGTCATGGAAGAGGGCTCTTGAAAATGCATTTGGAGGTGAAACAGGCCTTAAACGAGTGACACAAATAGCCAGAGTGTAAGGATGTGAGGTTGGAGCCAGGTAGAAGCTACTCCACCTCTCTAAGCCTCATTTTTCCCAGCTCTGAAATGGACACAATAATAGGAGCGTTGCCTAACTCTGGTGAGGATTAGATGTGTAGCCAGAAATATTCTTTGGATGCTGTAAAGCTTGATGGAGGTGAGTTGTTATCTGTGTTATTATAACCAAGAACACCTCTTTGTTGGAGTTGGCTCTCCAGATAGTCTCTGTTGGTCTGGAATTGGGCATTCCTTCAGGCCCAGAAGGTACTGGCTCTGCTGCCTTTGCAGTCAGCCCGTGACACAACTTGTAAATCAGTCATATCCTTTGACTCCCTAAAAAGCGTTAGAGGGAATAAATCCAAAGAAAATAATTCAAAAAAAATTAGTTCTGTTTTATCTTCCTGGGAAGCTTTCATTCCCAGCCTGGCCTCTGATATGGAAAGAGTCTTTTATACTGCTTATAAATGAGTTAATTCTAAGTCTGATTAAAAGTTGGAATATGTTTTCCTGTAGAAAAATGTTATAATTAGCAACGAAATTTGCAGGCTGCCCAGAAAAGCCAGACACCATAATGCAATTCATTTGATATAAGAACATAAGAAGGAAAAATACTTTTGCACACCCCAGAAGCCTGTGACCCTTTGAATGCCCTCGTCTCATCTTTCTCGCACCTGTAAGCCATTGTAATCCCTCAAGAAATAGCAATGCAGGCTATTAACAGAAATAATAAAATTGGTTTGAGGCCAGGCTCAGTGGCTCACATCTGTAATCATAGCACTCTGGAAGGCTGAGGAGGGAGGATCGCTTAAGGTCAGGAGTTCGAGACCAGCCTGAGCAAGAGCCAGACCCTGTCTCTACTAAAAATAGAAAGAAATTAGCTGGGCAACTAAAAATAGAGGAAAAAAAAATTAGCCAGGCATGGTGGTGCGCGCCTGTAGTCCCAGCTACTCGGGAGGCTGAAGCAGGAGGATCCCTTGAGCCCAGGAGTTTGAGGTTGCTGTGAGCTGGGCTGATGCAGTGGCACTCTAGCCCGGGCAACACAGCAAGACTCTGTCTCAAAAAAAAAAAAAAGATATTAAAAAAATAGTAAATGAAATAAAATTGGTTTGACATATCATTAAAAATTTTTTCTTAAATTTCAGTGACCATATAAGGAAAAGTAAGTTTGTTTAGAAGGATGGGAAAGATACTTAATTTGATTATTTACTTTCAAGTTATTCTAAAGGCAACTTAGGAGCACTTTGAAGGGTTTTCAAGGTTGATAGTGTAGGGATTCAATTGCATCTAATTTTATTTCCAAGGCTTCTCTTTCTTTGGAACAGGTATGTTATTCATTCTGCCTGTTTGGTGCTCAGTGTGATTAAGTTCATGCAGCTTACAACAGAGAGGTGGAGGGAAGAGATAAACACCAGGCTTTGGGAGAGACTTGCAGAGATAACTCAGCAAGGGCTGGGAGGGAGGAGAGAAGCGGCAGGTTGATAAAAATGATTGTCATCTTTGAGGCTTTCAGAACTGGCACAGAGTGAACGCACTGCTTCACTCTGACATTTCACAGGTGAGGAACTCAGGCAAGGTGGCCAAGTGACATTCCCCTTCACCCAGCGGGCCTGTGGCTGAGCTGGGACTACGGCCAAGTTTCCACACTCTCTGCTTAAATACATAAGAGAAAGAACTCACTGGGAATGGAATGAGTTGATCTAAGAGGAGCGAAAGAGTTAAGCAAAGAATCTTTTTTCCTGATTTCCCTGAAGGAAAGGAATTGCAGTAGGCAGATGCAGGGTCTGACAGACCTCCAGAGCAGCCAGCAGGTGGCACCACTGGTCCCGTGACAGGCGAACGCGATGCAGCCTGTCCACGCCTGGTGCTCTCCATGCACAGGACGGTCCTGAGTTGCCATTTTACACTGAAAACTGTTACACTGCAGTACATATCTCTGAAACGATGAAAATCACACTCTGAGCTCTTCGAAACATGTTTTAAGCGAAAAGAGACTTTTCTAAGGAACCACCTGTAATCCTCTTGAATATCCAACCAACGTCTGTTGTCTTTTGTAGGATGGCACTTTATTTCACAAACAGTCCAAGAAATGTGTCCAGGCTGCAAGGAAGGAGCTTAGCGACGGTTTCGTGCCACTCTTACGAGACTGCACCCACTCAGATCAGCAGAAATGGTTCTTCAAGGAACACATGTAACAAAGTGTCACCACACCAAGGAGCCTGTAAAGGAGATCTCGGGCCCAGGACTCTGCGCCCAGCAGAGACTTAGTTAAGTACAGTGATCATTTTGCCATTTGTGAAAGTGTTGTTGGATTTAGTAAAAATATAAATAAGCTTTGTACTGATTCTGGAAACCTTAAAAATGTTCCGAAATCCCTATTTTTAAAAGGTAATCATAAAATGTTAACCCTTGGTATTTGGAGAATTAAACTCTTGTAATATTTTTCTATGAAGAGGTATATTTTACAGTTGTGCCTTTTAGTGTCACTAGCAAAAAAAAGGTAAATAATATATTTTGATATTTACAATGATTCCCAGGTTATAAAGACTCCTGCAATGTATTTTGCATAAACTGATAATACCTCAAATGTTGGGTTAGAGTTTTCTCTGTAGAGAGATGGACACTAGGAACATTGTATTGATTCCTTCAGATCATTGAGATATCTAGATTTATTTAATAAAGAATGCTTTTTGGGTATGTGTTGTTACCACAGTTAACACTCCGTAATGTTCATGTTAGCCAAAGAGAACTAACTGAAGCTGAAATCTTGAGGAAACGACTTGCTCTACCAAGCTGACGCAAACTTGAGAGCGAACGTCTGACAAAACCTACCTGTGGTGTGGCCAGTTGCTTTTTCTAATGACCACTGTGACTTTAAAACATATTTGTGTGTCATTTTTAATTTTTATCACACAAGAGTGGCAGGGAGAAATTTAATGTTTTGTGCGAAATTCATTTTTTCAAATTTGTTGGATAGTAACAATTGGTTATTTTAATCAATGTTAGAATTTGTCCTTGCAGCAGCTACTGTGAAAGTTCCTCTCAGTAATTCTGATTTGTGAATGATCCCAGATCAACTCTGAGAACTTGTCAACCTCATAAAGTCAATATGAATAATTTAAAAAATGTGAGAACACTGACTACAGCTTTGTTTTTGTACCAATCAGATGTGAGCAGTGAAGACACAAGTGTAATTGATTAAAAAGTATCAATTTGTGTCTCAGGCTCTTTTTAACACTCTCTGTGAGATCCTGGCAGGGACCATTTTAACAATTACCCAGAAACAACTCAGGCCTGACTTGGATCCACCTGGTACATCTTTTTTTTTTTTTTTTTTGAGACAGAGTCTTGCTCTGTCGCCCAGGCTAGAGTGCCGTGGCGTCAGCCTAGCTCACAACAACCTCAAACTCCTGGGCTCAAGCGATCCTCCTGCCTCAGCCTCCCGAGTAGCTAGGACTACAGGTACGTGCCACCACGTCCAGCTAATTTTTCCATTTTTAGTCGAGATGGGGTGTCGCTATTGCTCAGGCTGGTCTCGAACTCCTGACCTCAGAGTGATCCTCCCGCCTCGCCCAGAGTGCTAGGATTACAGGCATGAGCCACCGTGCCCAGCCTGCCTGATACACCTTAACTACTGTATAATTCAGTTTCTTCTTCTGAAAAATGGGGATGATGAATAACAGCAGGTGAGAGATGAGCTCAGCTTAGTCCCTGGCACATTGTGGGTTCATTAAATGTCAGCTTGTATTTTCATATTGCACTTTGTAAAATGTGAAGCACAACAAACATCAATAGGCGTTTATTCAAAAATAAACATTAAATTATTCATTTTTTTAATCTTTATGAGATTAAACGGCATCTTAGTAGGGAGGAATATCTTCCGACACAGCTCAGTTCTCTGATGAACGTAAGACAGTGTGGGCCAAGCTCCCTTGGTACCACTGTGGGGGCCGTGAGCGCAGGGCAGGTGCCCACCAAACCTGTAGCGAGTTAGGAAGTTTCGCCCTCCCGCCCTCCCCACCGTTTCTGCAGTGTCTGGAGGAGCTTGATGAAGGGTGTCAGCCCTCTCAGATGCAAGAAGACAGTTCAGGCAGACATAAAATTAATGCCGATGAAACCCATCATGGGCGCAGGGAGGCCACCCATGCATTTTCTTGTGTGTTCGCTGGGCACTGCAGCTAATTATTAATAGCTCTGCTTGAGAAGTCACCCCCTTCCTGCTGTATCAGCTCATATGCAGTCATTCTCAGGCTTGAAGAAAAGAATCGATATGAAAGTGGCAAGGGAAATATTTTCACAGACTGGGAGACAATTTATAATAAGTCGAGATACCTTTCCCTTCACCGATGGGTGAAGAGTCTGAGAAAAGCCCACGTGAATGTGAGAAAATTCTCACATGCGGTTATTTTGCCTGAGTGGTTTTCCCACCTGCCTGCACCTGACCCACTGGGAGGTGTGAATCAAGTCCTGGGGGCGCAGGTGGGAGTCCTGGTGGCCTGCCCTCACTGTGGCAGATCGGCTCACCTTCTAGGACTCTGTTGTATTTTCCTCTGACTTGGTCTTGGGGTCGCTCTCAGGAGAGTGGGTATAAACTCTAGCCCTGCCCTGCTGGGGCGCCAGGGATTTGGTTGTGGATGTGCACAGTGCCTTTCACGGGGACACTTCTTTATCCTGGCAGACAGCTAATGCCTCAGCGCCTGACCCGCGAGCAGGCGTCCCTCTCACAGGGGGGAGATGCCCTGGCAGATGCCCTTGTGGCTCTTGTTTGACCTGTATCCAGTTTATTCCCACCAAGGCAGCCCCTGTCTAGGGGAGCCCTGACTCGGAAAGAAGTTACGTTTGGGTGTGTCGTTCAGGTGAGCCCCAGAGGAGGCAACTCAACAAAACACATAAACAGACAAAAGCGGTGTATTGCTTAATCCAGGGAGAAGAGGGCAGCAGGCCTCGCAGGGCCAACGGGAAGTGGGGGCTGTCAGGGACACGCACTCAACCAGCAGAGAGAGGGACCTGTGGGCTGAGGCCTTTACTGGGGTCCAGGGCATTTCCCAAGCAGGTTTCCCAAGGGGAGTTCTAATTAGAGGGTTTGGACCAAGCAGGTGTCATTCCAGGGAGGCACGCTGTGACTGAGGGGGCACTGTGGCGCTTCTGCTCTGTCCCTGTGGGGTGTGGGGGACAGTGGACGAGTCAAGTGCATTGTATCCAGCTGTCCCCTAGGAAGGTGGTTGCCAGGAGGCAGTTGTATGGCCACATTAAGCAGCTGGGAGGTGGCAGAGAACTGGAAATTGTGTCAAGAGGGACTGAGCCCGCTTCTCGGCGTGGGAGTCAAACCTATATTCACAGTGGATGCCGAGGCAAAGTAAAATTACATGAATTCACTACGGACTCATTTCCTCATCTGCATAATGAGGATAAATATGTCCTGTGTTGATTTCTTCGTTCTATTTTTCAGTTACTTTTTTGGCAGTTGCCTTAGGGAGTACAGCGTGCTTCCTGAATTTATCACAAGTGCTTCCTGAATTTATCATAATCTTCATCAGCTTGCTGCAGAGTTAATTCTAAAAAAATTTAGCAAATTCGCACCACTGTAGTTCCATTTCCTGTAACTATGTACATTATAAACTCAATAATAGAAGGTAAAATTATCGCTTTAAGCAGGAAAAGAAGATAAAAATATACGGATACACACAGTCTTCTTGTATTTACTGACATATGTGCCGTTTCCCACTCTCGGCATTAGTTCCCGTGAGTAACAGTTTGGTGGTTTTTTTTTTTTTTTTTTCAGCATAAGGACTGTTCAGTAGTTCATCTCTGGTAGGTCAGTTTGCGACAAATTCAGTTTTTATTTGGGAGCATTTTTCTTCTGTCTTCGATTTTTGAAAGAGTTTAGCTGGCTATAGAATTCTAATTGACAGGGATTTTTTCTTTCAACACTGCGAATTTGTGATTGCACGACCTGAGGGTCTCTGTTGTTTTGAATGAAAATCCATGGACATTGTCACCTCTCTGTAATTATTCATTTTTCTCTCGCTGCCTTTTAAAATTTTCTCTCTGTCTTTCAGCAGTTTGCTTATGATGTGCGTAGGTGTGGTCTGCTTGTGTTTATCATACGTGGGGGTGGTTGAAATTCTGGAATATAATTTAATGTTTTCATTAATTTGGGAAGGTTTTAGCCATTATTTGCAAAAATTACGTATTTTTTCCACCTCTTTCTCAGTTCTTCAATTTGAATTTCTGATGATCTAAGTTCACTGATTTCTTCTGCCATCTCAAACCTGCGGTTCAGCCTCTCGTCATTTCTTTCATTTTAGTTATTGTACTTTTCAACTTTAAATGTCCATTTGGTTCTTTATTGTCATGTTTCTTTCTCTGTTGAGGTTCCCTAGATATTACCCCGTCGTTAGCACATTTTCTTTAATTCTTTGAATATAGTTTTCTTTAATGCTTTGACTGTGTTTATAATGGCTCATTTGAAGCCTTTGTAACCTTGTATTAGGTTGGTGCTAACGTAATTGCAGCTTTGACCGTGAATTTTAAATCATTATAACTAGGCTTAAATACATCTTTATTAATCAAAATGGGAACCATTACAATCAACACATTTTTGCCAATGAGAAATAAGTTTGTTTATTCCTGTAGCATAAAAATCCATGCTTCAGGACTCCATGAAGTCTTGGAAGCATTTTCTGCATACTACTGGTTGTGGAAGCGTTTCCCCTGTAAAAGTTGTGGAGATGCTTGAAGAAGTGGTAGTCAGTTGGAGAGAGGTCAGGTGAACATGGCGGATGAGGCAAAACTTCATGGCCCCCTTCGTTCAACTTTTGCAGCATGGATTGTGCGACATTCAGTCGGGCATTGTCATGGAGAAGAATTGGACGCTTTCTGTTGACCAATGCCAGCTGCAGGCGTTGCAGTTTTCGGTGTGTCTCATCCATTTGCTCAGCGTACTTCTCAGATGTAATGGTTTTGCTGGGATTCAGAAAGCTGCAGTGGATCAGACCGGCAGCAGACCACCAAAGAATGACCATGACCTTTTTTTGGTGCAACTTTGGCTTTGGGAGGTGCTTTGGAGTTTCTTCTCAGTCTAACCACTGAGCTGGTCATCGCCAGTTGTCATAAAAAATCCTCTTTCCCTCGCATGTCACTATCTGATCAAGAAATAGTTCATCTTTGTTGTGTATAAGAAGACACTTCAAAACGACAGTTTTTTGATTTTCGGTCAGCTCATGAGGCACCCACTTACCAAGCTTTTTCACCTTTCCAATTTGCTTCAAATGCCGAACAACCATAAAATGGTCGACCTTGAGTTCTTGGGCAACTTCTCGTGTAGTTGTAAGAAGATCAGCTTCGATGACTGTTCTCAATTGGTCTCTTGTCAACTTCCCACAACCAGCCACTGCACTCCTCATCTTCCAGGCTCCCGTCTTCTTTTCAAAACTTCTAGAACCACCACCGCACGGTACATTCCTTAGCAGTTCCTAGGCCAAATGCATTGCTGATGTTGTGAGTTATTTCTGCTGCTTTACGACCCATTTTGAACTCGAATAAGAAAATCACTTGAATTTGCTTTTTGTGTAACGTCATTTCCATAGTCTAACTAAACATATGATAAACAGCAAGTAATAAGTCATTAGCAAAAAAACACAAAGCAAGAAATATACATTAAAATGATGTATAACATAACCACATTTATTTAAGAATGTATTCTAATGTCAAACGGCAAATTTCAACAATGCTAAAACCGCAGTTACTTTTGCACCAACGTAATCGATGAAAACAAACTGTTGTCTCCCAGTTCCTGGAGGTCAGAAGCGTGGGGTGGCTTAGCTGGAGTCTCTGCTCAGGACCCCACAGGCTGCAGTCCAGTTGTCAGTCAGGGCTGTGGTCTCATCTGGGACTCAGTGTCTTCTTCCAAGTTCACTGGTGTTGGCAGAAATCAGTTTCTTGGGATCATAGGACCAAGGACCTCAGCTCCAAAAGACCCCTTCGTGTTCCCTCCATATGTCCTTCTCCGTGGCATGACAACTGCTTCTTCGAGCTGCATACTCAAAGGGGAGTGTTACTGCTTCTTACCTCTTTTAAGGGGCTACAGATTAGGTCAGGCCCACCCAGTATAATTTCCCTTCTATTAACTCAGAATTCAACTGATTAGGACCTTAACACATCCACACAATTCCTTCACTGGAGTACTGTCCCATCATATTCACAGGTCCAGTCTACACTCGGGGAGCGGATCATGCAGGGCGTGCACAATAGGGAGTCATCGTGGAATGCCATCTGCCATAGCCCACCCTCTGGCCCCCCACAATCCACATCCCTTCCACGTGCAACATGCATTTACTCCCTCCAATGATCCCAGGAGTCCCATCTCATCACAGCATGAGCTCAGAGTCTAAAATCTCTTCCTCTAAATCTAAACCTCATCAGCTAAAAGTTCAAAATCTAAATCGGATCCAGGTACAGATGCGGCTTCTGGGTGTAATCCAGTAAGTACAGCGCTGGGGCACAATTCCTCTCCATCTGTGGACCTGGGGAGTTATCTGCCCCAACACCCCCAACACACGGTGGTGGGACAGGCAAAGGATAACAGTGGTAGACATTCTGGTGCAAAAAGGGGGGAATACAAGGCCAAAAGGAGTCATGAGTCTACAACGGTTTTGAAATCCAGCCAAGCAAACGTTTAACTTTTCTTGATTAGGCCGCAAGACCTGGGTGAAATTTCAGGGGCTCTTGGCTCTTTCCTCTGGGCACTCAGTTCCACCCTCCTATCATAGTTACTGTTTATGAAAGGTGGCACGTGTTTGCAGCTGACTTTTAGCAGCCTGCTCATGTCCTGGTCAGTCCAAGCTGGCGGTGCTTCTGCTTCAGCAGTTTTTTCAAGGCCTTTTTGGGTCTTGCATGGACTTCACTGATCTTCATTCTGCTAGACGGAAGCCACATCCACATGTCTTTCCAAACTAAGTCCTTTTGCGTGTTGGCCTCCCACGAAGATGGCTGAGGAATAATGGCCCTGAGCTCTCTAGCTGTCCCTGAGTCAGTTGAGAAGGTCTGTAAGGTACACACACACCTTTACTCTCTTGAAAGGGCCCTTTGTATGACTGAATACTCTGTCGTTTTGATCTTTCTGAGGTTTTAGCAAAAGGTCGTAGGGTCACGCACTCAGCCTTTTCTCTTTGCCACGCCCTCAGCAGCCATTCTGACTTGTAGCATCTTTCGCCATCTGGAGAGGATGAGAATTTTCTAAAAAATTCAGTTCTAGTTCATTTCCCCTCTGTTTATCCCTGTTCTCTCACATTTTACTTTAAACAGCAAGAAAAAACCAAGCAGCGTCTTCAACATTGCATGGAAATCTTCTGCACTACCTAATGAGGCTTATCCCTTATACGTTCTGCTTTCCACAGAACTACAGGAGACAGCTTAAACATTTGTTTAATTATTTTTTAAAATTTTTTATTGATATAGAACAGTTGTACATATTTTGAGGTACACATGATATTGTGATACATGTGCACAATGTATAATGATCAAATCAGGGTCATTGGGCTATCACTCAAACATTTATCTTTTCTTTGTGTTGGAAACATAACAAATCTAGCTATTCTGTAACATGCAATAAATTATTAACTCTAATTTCTGTACTGTACTGTTGAATACTAGAAAGTATTTTTTCTCTCTAATTGTATTTTTGTCCCCCTTAACTGACTTCTCTGCACCACCGCTCCCCTTCCTGACCTCTGGCAGCCACCATTCTACTCTCTACCTCCATGGGATCCTCTGTTTGAGCTCCCACATATTGCACGAGTGAGAACGTGTGGTATTTGTCTTACGGTGCCTGCTTATTTCACTTAACAGAATGACTTCCAGTTCTATCATGTTGCTGCAAATGACAGGATTTCATTCTGGTGTATGGCTAAATAATATTCCATTATGTATATATACGACTTTTTTTAATCCATTCATCCACTGATGGACACTTAGGTTGATTCTGTATCTTGGCTGTTGCGAACACTGCTGCAGTAAACACGGGAGTGCAGATATCTCTTTGATATACTGATTTCCTGTCTTTTGGATATATTTGTCTTTCTGTGGTATATCCAATCGGTATATTCCCAGCAGTGGGATTGCTGGATCATATAGTAGTCCTATTTTTATTAATAGTTATTTGAGGAACCTCTGTACCGTTCTCCATAATGACTGTACTACTTTACATCCCCACCGAGAGTGTGCTAGTGTTCCCCTTCTTCGAATCCTCACCAGCGTTTGTTATTTTTGTCTTTTTGATACTAGCCATCCTATCTGGGGTGAGAGGATATCTCGTTGTGGTTTTGATCGGCAGTTCCCTGATGATTGTTGAGCAATGTTGAGCGTTGCAGGGGCAGCTTTGCCAAGTGTTCTGCCACTGCGTGGCAAGGATCCCTTTCCCCCAGTTTCCAGTTACACGTGCCTCACTTCCTTCTGAGCTCTTCTTGGCCTCAACATCCACATTTCTACAGTCTGTTCAAAGAGAGGCAGGTTTTATCACGCTATTCAACATTCCTCCAGTCTCCTCCCACATTGTAGGTATTTGTTACAGCAGCAGCTCACTTCCAGGTGCCAAAATCTGTATTAGTTTACTATCGCTGTGTGACAAAGTACCATACTTTTAGCAGCTGGAAATACCCATTTATTCTCTCACAGTTCCTGTAGGTCAGAAGTCAGGGCATGCTTGGCTCAACTGGGTTCTCATCCCTGGGTCTTACAGACTACGGTCAAGGTGTTGGCTAGGACGCTGTCTGTCTGAGATTTGGGGTCTTCTTCCAAGCTCACTGTTTGTTGGCAGACTTCAGTTCCTTGTGGTTGCAGCACTGAGGACATGAGCTCCTACAGGTCTCCTGCTGAGGAAGTCTGCTGCTGGCTTTGAAGAAGTGAGCTGTCCTGCTGTGCCAGGGCCAGTGGCTCAGACCTGAGCATGGCCCCTAGGAACTCAGAGTGGCCAAGTTCATGTTGAATTTCTGGAAACTGTCTCGTCAGTGTGATTATTATGTTAAAAGCCAGGTAGACAATACAGGTGCATTGGGAACTCGGGCTCAGGATTGTCCATCCCTGTCATCAGATACCTACTTACCATTTGAGAAGATTCCGTCTTGAAAACTTATAAAAAATTCCCAAGAAAGTGACATCAGTATGACAGGCTCCTTATATGTCAGTCGGGAAGGATTTGTTTTACTTATACAGGCCAATTCTGGATTTCTTTATGGATTGAATATCTGTTAAACTTAAATTTCCTGTGCTAAACAGCTTCCGTTTTCTCCTCCTGTTAAAAGAGTGCTTTTCACACTTTACTATGTGCATGGCCGGAAACCTCTGGCAGATTCGGGTTCAGTAGGTCTAGGATGAGTCCTGAGATTTCACATGTCCCCCAAGCTCTTAGGGCATGCCATGACTGCTGGTCTGTGCACCATATTTTGAGCAGCAAGTTTAATTCAAGTGAGAATAAGAGGGAGAGGAGGAAGCTCCTGATTGGCTGGGCCATTGTGTCTTCCTCGCACACACACACTAGATGGTGTTGTCGGCTCAGGAAACGTGTCAATGCTTTTATTGAGGCCAAGTCTGTTGGTTTAAAAATCCTCCAAATCAGAGATCCCTGGGATGGCAGACCTGGAAGGCTCCCAGAGATCATCTGGTGCCAATTGTGGCTGACCGGGAACTGAGGCCAGAGAGGGAAGGGGTTTGCCTGAGATCACCCAGCAAATTAGGGACAGCATTTTCTTTGTCAATCCCTATCATTCCATTTGTAGTCAGTGTTCTCAATTTGGCCTGAATGTGCTGTTTTTCTTAGATTGTTAAAGCGGTACACTAAAAAACTGGCGTTATATTATATTAAATTAAAAAGTCAAATTAGTTTTCTATCTTGTTAAAAAGTCCTAAAGACTTTGCCACACGTCTCTGTGTATCTTAGCTACAGTATTTATTCAATGAGTGGAGTTGAAAATACTGGCCTCTTATAGTTTCCTAATGTTTGTGAGATTTAATGCACTACACATCAAATTTCTTACACGTATTCACCACTTTAGAGCTTTTTCTGTTTTTACAAGTATTATTTTGTTTGATCTCATGAGATCAGTTGGGTGAGGATTGCTACCTTCTGTTTGCAGTTGCTGATAATAATAATAAAAACAATAATAATAATACCATGAGTTGGACACTGTTCTGAGCACTTCATATAAAGAACTAATTTAATTCTCAAAACACCCAGTGAAGTAGGTGATAGTCCACACTCTCCCTCTCCCTCCCCTGCTCCATTTTAAAGGTGGAGACACTGGGGGCTCAGGAAGGGTCCGGAACTGGTCCAAGGTCACACAGATAATAAATGTCAGTGCTGGGACTTGCACTTAGTCTTACTCCAGAGCTCAGAGCTACTCCTCCTGCCTCCGGGAGCAGAAGGCAGGCGGCTTGCCCAAGTCATGCAGCTCGTAGGCCCTGAGCATTCTTCATTCACTTACACAACACGCCAGTTACAGCATGACAATGAGCGTTGTCCTGCACGGAGAGTGCAGGGTTTACAGCTGATTTATGCCTCTGGGCAAGCACAGTTCTTTCGGAAGTGTCAAGTCAGGGAGGAGAAGCAGAGGCAGTGCTCAAGTGCAGAGCCACCTGGGGGCCACACCTGTTCCCCTGTGCAGTGCACGGTTGTCCAGGTGGAATTCCGTCTTTGCCCACGTCCACACTCTGCCCTCTTTCTCTTCCAAATGGGGCAGGATGGGAGGTATTTCTTCAGTTTCCCCCTTTGAGATTCTTGCCGTGCAGCCAGAGAGGCCTACGCGCAATTACTCCATCCAGCCCTGTTCCATCTTCGGCAGTGCTTAATGCCCGTGGGGCGGAGAGTTCTGTCCCAACTGCCGTGTCCTGATTCCTCTGTGAATCATCTTGAGCCTTCTTTTATGAGGCAAGGGTCAGTGGAATAGATTGCTCATGAGGCTGTTAAGACAGTTATTTCAGCACCCTCTAAAGAAGTCGCCAGATGGGTGAGTCTATTGGGCAGCTCTAGTTATAACTCAGGAGTGATTGCAAAGCACCACTGGGTTCTAGTTGCCAACTGTTATAAAAGGAAGCAAATTGCTGGGTTATAGACTTTGAAGGGACTTTAGAAGTCACGTGCACAATTCCCTCCTCTTGCAGGAATCCCTCCTCCACGTCCTGAACACGGTCAGCCGACCCTAGCTTGTCCGCTGCCAGGCAGGGGGAGCTCCTACTCGACAGAACAGGCCAACCTTTTCTGTTCTTGGGCGGCTTCTTTATGAAGCTGGAAGCGCCGTCTCTGTGGCTTCTCTTATGTTCTGGATCCCCTGTGAGGCCACCCAGCGTGTTTGCTCTCTCTGCCCCAGGACAGCCCCTCTGAGAGTCAAGGAGAGAGGACATGTCCCGGAATCTTCCCTGCTGCAGGCTAACCAGCCCTTGTTTCTTCAAACTGTGCTTGTGGGATGTGGTTTTCACCAGGGTTCGGGGAGGGAGTGAAGACAGAGGCTTGCACGAAATCTGCTGCATTTAACCAAAGGTCAGGACCCGATTGTGCATCTCTGCAGAGAGGTCCAGGCCAGCTCAGGCTGCCCCCAGATGCTGTGAGAGTAATAAAATGACACTGGTGGGCTGTGGGATGGGGAGAGGCAGCATGTGTGTGTGTGAGAGACAGAGAGAGACAGAGAGAGATACAAGAACAACAGAAATGGTGTAACCAAACGAAAACCTTCATTTTCCATAACAGGAAGCCAATAATATTCTAAAACTGAAAAATCACCAGAAAGCAGGGCTAATATGTTACTCGACATATGAAAGCCAACACAGGAAAAACCGGCCAGGGGAGTTGCAAGTAGCGGCTCCCTCGGGAGCCAGGTCTGGGGATGAGGAGGGGTGAGCAGAGGTGGGATGGGGGGCTGCTGATTTCATTAGAAACCTTGAGAACTATCAGGATTTTCCAGCCAAGTACATGTATTCCTTTGATAAAAATTATTTTAAGGCATTCCCCCCAATGGAGTCTGAGTTCAAGCTCTTGTTCATAGGGGAAAGACTGGGGCCCCGGGTTTGACTGTATTTGCACCATAGATTGGAGAGAGGTCGGGATTTGCTGTGGGGCAGACCTGAATTCTGTTGGTCACATGGATTTTGGGCCAGTGACTTAACCCCTCTGAGCCACACTTTCCTGTTCTGTGCAATAGGGGCTGTGCTAGTACCCACCTCTGCGGGAGGCGCGGGCTAAATGGGACTAGGGGTCTGCTGGAAGCTCAGGGCACCTGCTAGACTCAGTGCTCGGGGACCACTTCCCAAGGGGCAGCCAATGGTGACGAGAAAAGATCGCAAGTGGCTCAATCCCAGAGACATCCTGGGGACTAGAGCACTGTCAGAAACAACAAGGCGTATGTGGGCCCCTGACCCCCGGAACGGTTGCTCCTCACAGAATTCCTGGGTTCTGTGCTGTTTGCTGCCTTGGGACAGAACAGAAGTCCTTGGGGGTTCCCACTCCTTCCCTCTCCATCTGCAGAGATATTAACTTTTCAACTCTTCTCCTCTCATAATTAGTTCATCTCTTTGGGAAAACTTGGAATCCAAGAGCTGCAGGGAGTTTGGGGTTCATTTTAGTCCATTCTTTTTGCTGTGGAGTTGAGGGCACAACTTCCTGACAGGGGATGGGAAGGGGGTCCCAGAGGCTGGTTCGTCCTTGTGGCTGCAGACAGGAGCATGGACCTTGGCCACTCTGGGAGACCCCAGCCAGCCACGGGGTTTGGAAGACTTGGGAAGCTTGTCCTGAAGTGGACTGGGCTCAGCTCACAACCTCTGGAACCAGCAGCCAAAGGGAAATAAAACTGCCCTTTCTGCGTAAGATTCTGGACAATTCTGGGAACTTGTCTGCAGAACAAATTGATTTATGGGGACCCAGCTGTGAGGAACTGTACAAAACAGGGATGAGAGGAGATATGCTCCAGATGTGGCTTCATTAAAAGCAGGGGTGGAACAATAGGACTGAAAGACTTCTTGGGTCTCTTGGGCCACAGAGACTTTGAGTCTAGGGAGAAAGTGTGGCCAAGGTCCTGGGGCATCACGCTGCTGCCTCCGAGCTGGAAAGCTCTGTCCAACTCCAGAAGCTACACATGGGGAACCTAGAGGCCCAGAGAGGGAAGGGGCTGATCTGGCATCACACAGCAAGGAGAGCCGAGGCTGGGACCAGAACCGACATCTGCTGCCAGATCTGATGTCTGTCCCATCACTGGGCCTGGCCTCTCCCTCCGAGGGCCTGCCTTTTGGACTCCAATTCAAGACTTTCTTAGTGAAACATCAAGGGAAGCCACCCTCTGATGGTGAGATTGGCCATCCTTTGAGGCACGATGCCAGGCCCTTTTTTGTTGCCTGGAGAGTGAGACCTTGCAGCCCTAACGCCCCATGGACTTCCCAGACCCTTGGTGACACCTGCCATCAGAGCACCTGGTCCTTGCTCTCCCAGAACCAGACTAGGTGGGACTTTGTCAGGGTGTCTGCTCTCTGTGCTCTGAGGGTGAGCGCGTGGCTGGCCCAGAGGGGAACAGGACGCTCTCCTGCGGCATCGCCTCTGTTGAGAATGGATTTCAGTCTTTTTTGAGACTTGGACACTAGATTCACATTTGGTAGAATCTCAAATCAAGTCTAGTCTCCCGAACGGGAGCATTCCTGATGTGTGTGGGTTTTTTTTTTTTTATTTTACTTTAATACTTTATTTTTCCAAGATTATTAAAAAATATAAGCTCACCGCCAAAATTTTGGAAAATACACAATATAAAGAAACCATAAGTTCTCACTCCCCAAAGGCAGCAGTCTTTCTTTCATTATTGCGATTACTTTTATTTGGTTGGAATTGGCTCATAATAGCTTTTGCCCAGTAAGTATCGTTCCGTCCTTAGGGAAATGCAGACTTAGTCTCCCTCATAATAGAGGTTCAGGTGCACAAGGTCAACATCCATCCCAGATTCTTCCAACCCCGGGGAGAAAACCTCAACTCCATTATAAGGCCAAGGTTTATACCAACAATGATGATTATTACCATTTACTAAGTGTGCACTACCTGTAAGGCATGGTGCTGATTTTCACACATTCCTTGTTTAACCTTCACAACAACCTCATGAAGGTGGTATTTTCTAGCTCCAATTTTTAGGCAAAGAATCTGAGACTTGGGGAGAATGGGCCCCATTTAGGCAGATGGGAACTGAGTTCTGTGAGTTTATAGCCTGCTTTAACCTGGCCTCTTTATCTCTATTAAGATGGCCAGAGAACACAGTAGCATATCTGACAGCCTTATCAAAACTGCCTCTTGAATGAAGTAAAGCAAGCCTTTACTTCGTTCCTGACAAATTCATCTCCTTCATTCTGGCACACCAAGACCTTTTTCCCCCCTTATGAAAATCTCTGAGGCAACATGACTCATGTCAAATTCCTGGCAACAACATTAAATGAAAAACTCTCCTAGTACAGCACCTGGCACGGAGCATACATCTGATACCTGGTTGCTATTATTATATAAGGTGGGAGACACTGTTTGGTTCCCTGGGTTTCCCTCCGTTCCCCACAAAGCACAGCAGAACAATGTGCTAAAAGTAGCATCGCACTAAGGAGGGGCCCATCCTCTGTGGTTGGTCTCCGAGGTGGCTTCCAGAAGCATCTATCCTCTCCAGCTATTGGCAGAAACATGAAGCCAAGAAGATGCTTCCTTGAACTTGGGCTCATCTGCCCCCATGTCTGGCCCTGTTCTCCCCCAGGGCCTCATCATCCCACCCATTTGCTGGTGGGGTAGGTCTGTCTGTCTGTGGTGTGAAGACCCCTCTCCTTCCCCACCCAAGCCCCAAACCAGCACATCACTGCTGCAGATTCCTCACCCACATTGCTCAGAAGAGACATTCCTTTTAGTGGGGTGGAGCTGTTGAAATGGATTTTAAAATATGGGTTGTATTTTAAATTTTGGTTGTTTTCTAAATTTGGTCACAATCATGTCTTCTTGTGCTAAAATAAGAGAAAGGAAGCAGCTGCCCTCTGGGAAGCCTCCAGAGAGGAGCAGGGCAGAAACCCTCACGCTTCTCTGCCGATTGTTCCGCTTCCTTCCTGAGCTCTCCAAAGGCAGCTCTGTAGGAGTGGAAGGGGACAGATGTGGCTCTGTAGACACCACTCGCTCTCCCTGGCTTGGGGACTTCATATAGGGCACACTGTCACCAGCCCATGACAACTCACTAAGGCTAGTGACCCCTGCATGTGCCAGGTCAGTGTGCTCTGCCCTGTGGGGAGCAGACAATATAGACACTGTCCCCACCTGGGGGAGCAAGACCCACTTGGACCCAGCCAATATGATTCAAGGCATTCACAGAGAGGTGCAAGGAGCCTGGAGAAAGGAGTGATCTTTGTCATAAGAGGGGGTGACATTCGTGCCATCTTGAAGGCCAAAGGTAGGCAGGAGAAGGCAGTCCAAAGGATGACAGCATGTATGGCCAAAAACCGTGGGTATGGTACTCCTATAATGTGGGGAAGGGAGGCTGGGCAGGCAGGGCCACATCTTGGCTGCATCCATACCTTGGAGGGTTGAATGCCAGACTGGGCTTAGATTTCATCCTGGAGGCAAGACGGAGAAATGGTCTTTGCAGCTGGCCAAGGAGCGGTTTCCTCCCATTGCATCATCCTTTTTCGAGCGTCCTTCCCCCATGGAGGGAGCTGCAGAGGGCTGGGATTCTATCACACTGTGTGGTTTGGCTTCTGTCCCCAACCCTGAACCAATCCTCCCCTGCCAAGGTCAAGGACCTTCTCGTTTGCTAAATCTCTGGAGAAGTTTTCTTCCTCATGTTCCTGCATCCCACTGCTGTGTTTAGCCTGGTCTATCCCAGTCTCCTGTTGAAATTCTCTCCTCTTGTGGCCTCTGGCGCCACATCTCTTGGTTCCCCCAGACCCTTCCTTCTCAGTTGCTTCTGTGGGCTTCCTCTCCAACATTCTTGAGCTACATTCCCCAGGATTCTACTGGACCCTCTTGAGACCCTTCATGTTCTCCCTGGGTGATCTCAAACACAAGTGTGGCTTCAATACCAACAGTTACCTGTGTCTATCAGTTAGGAATTGCATCTGGCTGCAAGTATCAGAAACCTGAAAACAGTGGCTTAATCACATCAGCAGTTTGATTTTTCTTAGGTAAGGGGAAGTCCAGAGTGAGGCATTGCAAAGCTGACATGATGGTGTCATGGTGCTGTCAGGGATGGAGGCTCATTCTGTCTTCCCGTGCAGCCACGCTTAGCATGTTTCCATCACCTGTGGTGGTAAGGTGGCCTGCCTCTCCCCACCCCTCCAAGCACTGAGTGTGTCTTCATCCAAAGAGAAGGAGAAGAGTTGCCAGCTGAGTCTGTCCCCTGTCAAAGAGCTTTCCCAGCAGTTCCACCAGCAATGTCTATTTATATCTCTGCATTGGTCAGTTATTACCAGGGAAATGGCTCTGTAACAACCACCCCCAAATTCAGGCTGGGCTCATCTGGGCAGTACTCCAGACTTGGATTGGCTGGTCTTGGCTCTAAGGGTACTAGTTCTGTGACCCATTGGCTGCTGAGCAAGCAGTCAATACCTGGGCGGGTCCTTCTCATGGTGAATCACCAATACAAGAAGCAGCCAAACTACACAAGCAAATTTAAGGTCTCTGCTATTTCTTCCACTAACATTCCAAAGTAAGCCTTGTAGCCAAGCCCAACATCGACAGGTTAGTACTTAACTCCACTTGCAGTGGGAGAAGAGGAGAATGCGTATTTGTTCAGTAATAATCCACATGAACACAATCTCACTGTCCAGCCATGTGTCATGTTGCCCCTTAGCTATTAAGGATGTCGAGGGGTATAATTTTTCTAGTTGGTACATTGCCATCCTAAAGAAACTCAAGATTCAGACAGTAAGCAAGATAGAGGAAAGTGAACAAGGGGTGGGCACACTTTGCCAGGACTTTTTTCAGTAGTCGTGGGCCGGGAGTTGCCAGGTAACAAGCAATGACGGTAGAGACCACGCTGGCTTCCAGTAACACTGGAGATGTTTTGTTATCCTAGTGAAGCCACCAGGACATAGAGACAGGTGATGCCACATCTTAAGCATATCCAAGACTTACATGGGCGACCGCGTCCCCTTCTCCACTGCAACATTTCACAAACCTTCCCCATTCCGGAGTCCTCCCAGCCCTGCCAGACGTCCCGCTGCATGATGGGCATGGGGAGGAGGCTACCAGGAGAAGTGGGAGGAGTCATCAGTATCATCCCTGTTTGGAGCTGCTCGTCCTTCTGTCTCCTAGGGGGGTGCTGGCTTGTGTCATTTCCAGAACATGCCCATCAGCCCCGAGGGACCCTGGCACCTCACGTGTCCTGGTACCAAGGCCTGGCAGGGATCTCTTCCATTTGCAGCATCAGTGGCTCCAATCGCTCTCAGATATAGTCAGGTCCTGATATCAATGAAGCGAGAGGAAGGTGTGAGATAATCCAAGACAAGAAGAGAGCTGGTGTTGTAAGAAGGAAGCTGGGGCGTTGCTCGCCCCAGGATTGTGGGGGCTGTTCCACTGCCTAATCCTAAAGAGCAAATGGAGGAAGAGACTGTCCCTAAATCTGACTGTCTATTCCTCAAGCAGAATCCAGAATGGCTCCCAAAGTCCATGTCATTATCTTCCCCTCACCACCTCCATGCTGGCAATTCCAGATCCCTCTCGGCCTTTCTCTCCCTGCTCCCTGCTGAACATCTATCTCCCTCTGCTTGGCCCACGGACCCTGCAAACCCAACACCTTCTAATCTGCACTCGTCACCTCGCCCCACCTGCTATTCTTCCTCCATGCTGCCCAGAGAGCTGGAAAGGTGTGGTTTGTCTCCCTAGCCTCTATTTCCCTTTGTCCTGGTAAGAGTCCGGTGTTTCTTTGGATCCACTCCTTCCCCTCTTAGACGCTCTGGTCTCTCCGGCTCCACCACAGCCAGAGGAGTGGATCACGGATCAGGTGTAAGTCAGTTAACTCAACCACAGCGACTGGCTCAGGGGTGAGCATGTGACCTAAGCTAGTCTAATCAGAGCAAATCTCAGGGCGTTGGTAGGACACAAGCTCTTGTTAGTCTGCGATTTTAGACAAAGCTTCAGGTCTTTAACCAATTACAAGTCAAAGAATTTTTTTTTTTTTTGAGACAGAGTCTTGCTCTGTTGCCTAGAGCTAGAGTGCCATGGCATCAGGCTAGATCACAGCAACCTCAAACTCCTGGGCTCAAGCAATCCTTCTGCCTCAGCCTCCCGAGTAGCTGGGACTACAGGCATGCGCCACCATGCCCAACTAATTTTTTCTATATATTTTTAGTTGTCCAGCTAATTTCTTTCTATTTTTTTAGTAGAGACAGGGTCTTGCTCTTACTCAGGCTGGTCTTGAACTCCTGACCTTGAGCAATCCTCCTACCTTGGTCTCCCAGAGTGCTAGGATTACAGGCATGAGCCACCATGCCAGGACTGCCTGTGATTTTAAACCTGGAAAGATGTAGCTGGGAGAGGTGCCCATGGCTGTCCCGAGACCATGTGGGAAGAGCTGTGAAGAATGGAGTCAGCACAAAGCACCTGAGCCAGGAACGGAAAGAGAAGATGCTGACGACATGGTTGAACCCTGGCTCCAGGTGTGCCTGAAGTGAGGGCTCTGCCCTCACACCTTTTGTTTATATGGATCGGCCACTCCCCTTTCTTTTTCTTAAAGGCCAGTTTGATTAGGTTTCCAGCCCTTTCGTTGGAAAGTGTTCTGCTGCGCCCATCTCGCTGGATGGCAGGCAGCGCCATCTTTTCAACCAGTTAAGCCAGAAACCTGGGGCTCACTTTTTGACCCAGTCCCCATACTCAAGGAGAGCCAGCAAGCTGTCACTTCTGCTAGCAGTGGCTAGCTCCTCCCTGCCACCCCCAGGGCTACTGCCTGCACCAGGGCCAATGACCACCAAACGGCCCCCTCTCAGACTTGCCATTTTAACCTCTTCTTCTTCCCAGCTGGCAGTGTGGCCTTTCTAAAAGCAAGCCTGACCATGACACAGTGCTGTCACTCCCCATGGTTCATCGATAGGTCCCCTTAGAGAGCCTGTGGTCTTGCCCCCTGCCACCTGGCACCCCCTGGAAATCGATGCCTACCTCACAGCACTTCCCTGAATAGACTGGGCTACCTCTCACCTCCACTGGAGGAGACGATCTCCCTACCCTTTCTTCCTAAAACATTCTTACACAACCTTTCTTGGTGCTGTCTTCCACCACTGTGCCATCAGCTAAAGGTGGCACGAAACTTCTCAGATGGGCCGGGCCCACAGAATCAGAGGAACTTGTAGGTCTGGGAAGGCAGCAGGGAGGTCAGGCCTCCCTTGGCCCCAGCACTGTACAACCAGGGACCTTGGGATGGAAGGAGGCTGTGAGGCCCTGGACTCCCTCCCTGCCCCTGGCACCCACTGTCTGGCTGCAACTAGGTCTCCCGAGGCAGGCAAGCTCAGAGGGCAAGGGCAAGGTGGTTTGGTGTGATAGAATGAGCAGTCAGTGGGGACTCAGGAGGCCTGAGGGCCAGGCTGAGCTGAGCTCTGGCTCACCGCGAGTGTCTCTGACTTATGCTGGCCTCATACAGGTACCCCCTGTGCACAAGGCCCCTGCACCTGGTGTCATGCTCTATCATCACTCTCAAAATTCTTAGTACTTTTTGAACAAGAGGATTCTGATTTCAATTTTGCACCAAGCCCCACAAATTATGCGACTGGTCTTGGTGTCAGTCTCCCTGTCTGTGTCAAGAAGGTGATGGACTAAGGGACCAGAGGAGCTTGGAGGTGACTTCACGCTGATAGTAGAAGCAGGCGGTCCTCCAGAGGTGCTGTCCTGGAGCCTACACGTGGTTATTTCCCCTTGGAAGGTCACATGAAGCTGCCCAGCATTGCCATTGCCCTTCTCCTCCCCCAGCCAAAGCTGTTCCTGTCCTCCTCTGGGGGGAGCTAGAGCTGCAACCCACACCCAGGACTCAGGGGCACTGGACTGTTCCTCGTCACTCACCCACCTGGCTTTACCACCCAGCCAGCGTCCTGCTACTCAAAGTGTGGGCCGTGGCCCAGCAGCCCTGGCACAGCTGTACTAGAAACGCAGACTCCCAGGCCCGTCCAGGCTTACTGACCCAGAGTCTGCATTTTAGCGAAGCTCCTGGGTGACTCTTGGGCCCATTAAGGTCTGAAAAGGTATAATGAAGGTTTGCTAAGGCTCCCCCAGGTCATCCCTAGGCCTCGGGACAGGGGCAGCACAGTGCCAAGGTGGGGACAAAGGCACAAAGCTGGAGAAATGCAGGCTGTATACATTCACTCTGGCTGCCATGACAAAGTACTCCAGACTGAGTGGGTTAAACAACAGAAATTGATTTTCTCACAATTCTGGGGGCTAGAATTCCGAGACTGAGGTGTGGGCTGGGCTGGTTTCTTCTGAGGCCTCAGTCTGTGGCCTGTCGATGGCCACCCGCTACCTCTGCGTCCACGTGGTCTGCACTCTGCTGCTCCGTGTCCTCGCCTCCTCTTCTCATGAGGACACCACAGACTGGATCGAAGTCCACCCCAACGAACTCACTTAACATTAACAACCTCTTTGAAGCCCATGTCTCCAAATACAGTCACGTTCTGAGGTCTTGGGGGTTGGGACATCAATATGTGAATTTTGAGGGGAACATGATTCGGTTCCTAACACAGGGTGTGCACAGGAGAGGCAGGGAACGGGAGCCATCAAGCTCCTTCCATGTGCTGGGCTTGGAGCCAGGTGCACACTTAATGCTCAGACAGCCCTGAGAGGCGCAAGGTGAGCCACCAACACTGTCAGGGTCCCTCTGCCTGTCAGGCACTGGGCCAGGCACGTGCGTCCATCATCTCTCTGCATCCGCAAAGTCTCCTCCCCACACTCACAGACGTGGAACCCGAGGCCCAGAGATGAGAGAGGAGGTGCTCAAGGTCACTAGGGCTGGGGCCAGGTCTCAGGTGTCTGCAGCATTTCATCCATCCCTCTCCACCCACCTCCTGCACTGCTGCTGAGGAACACCCAGTTTACATGTCACTCTACACTGCCTTCATAAACAGGAGGGTCTCTAATTGTGGAAGACAAAAAACAGTGGTGAGAAACATAAAAAGACATCTAGGGTGTCCCAGAGAAAGGCCAGCACCCATCCATGGTGTCGGGGCTGGTGTGTGATGAATATGAGACCCCAGGACCCAAATTTGGGGGCTGGGGTGCCGGAGACAGTCTGGCCTCAGCAAGGGGAGGAGTGTGAGCTCCAAGCTTGCCACATGGGTGGTTCACGTGGTTGGGTTTTGCGGCACACACTAACCTGGGGAGGGGGGCTCACGGCCGTCTTCAGTCCTGGTGAGCCCCCAGTTTCTCTCTGCCATGCTGAGCTCTCCTCACAGGGTCATTTGTGCGCCTATACCAGGGGACATGGGATCTTAGAGCAGGCAGGGGCCTTGAGAGTACCCAGCCGGCCAGTCCACTGACCCTTGTTTGGGTCCCAGACTCCTTGGAGATCTCAAGGAAGCTATGGCCCCTGTCCCAGGTGCACGCAGACACACCTGCCTGCACTCAGCTGCAGGAGCCTCCAGGTAAAGGCTCCTGCCTTAGAGGGTCCCTCTCGGTGCATCCCCAGCCTCTATGTGAGCCCTTAGGGACGCCTCAATACCTGCCACACCTGACTCCCTTACCTCTCTCTGAGCTGCTTTTGCATCCCGGTGACTCTTCCCCTCCTCCTTGTCCCCCTGCTCCTCAGAGCCACCCAGAATGAGGTCACTGTGTCCTTCCCGTGACACAGATGGGAAGATAAGGGCCTGCATCCCCTAGAGGTCACCTTCCTCCGTGGGGTTCAGCTGTGGCTGTTTCCTCACAGGACAGGCGTCCAAGACACTTCCCAGCCTGTCTCGCCCCGGACGTGCTTGCGTTTCTCAGTGTTCCCATTAAGGGCTGGCCCCCAGGACACAGCGTTCCAGGTGACTGGCCGGGAAAGCAGGTCACTCACCCCTTTGCTCTGGATGTTAGCTCTGCAGACAGATACAGAGCATAGCAAACACACTGAGCAAGGGATCAAACCAGACCCCCGGATCTTCTTCCTATGTAGCTGCACAGTCATCTCTTTTCCTCTTTCTAGTATTTATGAGGTTTTAATCTGAAGTTCCAGGTTACACCAAATATTAGTATTTGAGTTTCTGTGTTCCTTCACTGTTCATAGTGCCCTCGGCCAAAGGTATTTTTACCCCAAGCCACAGTTCCCTCACAAGTTTGTTGGGATGGTCAAACATATAATGAAAATGTTAGGGCTTTGAAATGTGTAAAAACCGGTTTTTGTTTTTTTTTTTTATTTTTTGCAGAGATGGAGTCTCACTATGTTGCCCAGGCTGGTCTCTAATCCCTGGCCTCAAGCCACCCTCCCTCCTCATCCTCCCAAAGTGCTGAGATTACAGGAGTGAGACACCACACCCCGCCCTAAAAACTGTTTCTGTTTGTTGTTATTTTGGAAAAGATTTCTATTTGTTTCCAAAATCCATCATTTACCCCTTTTATGTAGAAATAGAACTTTCGCCATGGCATGCAAGTGCTCGGCACAGGACCATAACTCCCAGCTTGTCTTGCACGAGGCGTGGACGGGGGAGGTGAGGACAGGCCGTGTGCAGTGGTCCCTTCTTTTTTTTTTTTTTTTTTTATTTCTTCTCTGTCTTTTTTTTTTTTTTTTATTTCAGCATAATATGAGGGTACAGATGTTTAGGTTACGTGTGTTGCCCTTGCCCCCCCTCCCCCCCTCAGTCCAGGTTTCAAATATGTCCATCCCATTGCGTGGTGCACATTGCACTCTT